>QNGE01001317.1:23400-77589 GCA_008508345.1 Paragonimus westermani | reverse complement strand
TGATGATGGTGATGATGATGATGGTGATGATGATGATGATGATGATGGTGATGATGATGATGATGAATACGGAAAACTAATTTGCACATCCTGCGTTATTTTACTGTCTCTGTTCAGTAGTACAAAATAAAATACACCTACTTTATACGCTCCTTTGGTCGGTAATCGAGCAAGTTGTTTAATTTCGCACGTTGCAAATAGCCGTTAGTTCCTTCTCCGACCTCACAGACACCATATTGGTAAAAATCACCTGATAGGTGGCGAAGTGAACAGCATCAAACAGTCCAACTACAACATCAGAGATGTGGTTGATGACAAACAAATCTTAAAACAGACCTCATTGCTTTGAGGATGCAAAGCATGTCTCATATTCAGGATCCATATTAGTTAACACGTTCAACAGTCTATGTAAAGCAACATGGTCTTCACCTCTCTATTGCCTTGGAAGCCTGGCCATTGGCCGGCTGGACACAAAGACCTTATTCATACTGGTATTATTTTTTTGGGTTGTTGTTGGATACGTAGTTTTTGAGTGGAACTACAAGTGGTGCAGCACAAGCCACCTATGGTGGTGGTCAAACGCATGCGTCCTCTGGCTTCGGTCACTGTTGTCACCAGCCGTGTTTTTCTACCTTTTAGCTGGCTAGCCTGAGTGGGCAGTGTCACAAAATTATCTTGTTTACATTTTCTGCAATAACATTTCTTCGAAGTGTGATAGTGAAGCCAAATATGATGTAAAGCAATCTACTTTCTTCAGCATATGTGTATCGACGGACTTTGACTCCAATCATTCCTGATGTGTACCCTGTCAACACGGTCTGGACTTTATCGTGCTCACCAGTAAGCCGATTGAATGGTAGTCAGCAAACAACATCCCAAGTTGTTCACATACCCCCTAGTCCCATTAGCTTGATGTCACATCTGATAACTGTCTGAAACTGCAAGTGGTTTGTGTAGACCATATGCAGGGACATGTGGGTGCATACACCGTTGACAGTGACAGGATGGATCAGACAAATATAGTCCAGTGAGACACGCCTGCTGAGTATGCATTTGTTTAGTCATTTACACATCGATTTATGCGCCTTACTAGTTAGGTGATTCTGACCATCCCAAAGATGATCCCGACATTTTTCTTTGTACAAACATAAATTTTATGCGAAAAAAATATTTCTGTAAGTGAACAGAATCACAAGAACTTACCTTTTCGATATCAAGACATTTGTCCATCCCATTATAAATATACATGTGTTGTCGGATTGTGAAACATTTACCAGTTAATAAGTAAAATCGCTGGAATTGTTATAGATCTATAAAACTCTCTTCTACCAATATCCCCTAGGAACTGAAAGATCTAACTAAAGCCAGGGAAAGTTCTCGCATCGTGACGACAAATGAAGGTGAACTCAATAAGAATGCAAACCTTAATCGATACCCGGATATTCTGCCATGTGAGTTATTTATAACCATCACTTTCAAGTGTTTCGTTTAGCAGCGTGTTCCTATCTTTAATTATTAATGCACAGGATATCCATCATTACTTATAACTTAGCCTGTAAGCCTGGAAAATCTACATGTTTCTTTCTGTTCCTCTATAGATTCCCGTTATTTTACTATTGACTTGGACTGAATTTTTATGACAGTAGCTGTGGGCCGAGCCTTGAATTTGAATCTTTATTATAGGGTCGCTTGGACGTTTATTCGTTCCGTAAAACATTTTATGAAAACGGAGGAAGACGAAACGTCAGTTGACTAAACTGTGATGCTGTGCCTCCTTGCTTTATTTCTATGCCACGTCCTCCTCCCGTCGATCGATTCTACTGACCATATCAATTGTGGATTGTACTGCAAAACAACCCCGTAAATAAGCCGGTGTTTTTAAATACAATTTTTCTTGTAGAAAATTTAGTTTCTTTAATACCTAGCCAATTTTGCTGACCTGATGCCCGTCCTTTTCTTTGCAGCTAAGTAGTTCGATTTTGTGAACATTAGTAAAGGGTGGCAGAAGTTTACGTACAACTCGAAAGAAACATTTGACAGCGTTGCTGCTGAACGATCAGGAAGCAAATACCCTTCGTTATCTATCTAATTCATGTTACTTTGACATGGGTTCTGACTGCCTAGTATCAGTAGGTAACCCGTATGCTCTGGTTTGTTTGATTTTCAAGGTGTGTGTATTTTTGTGTCAGTAGTAGACAAAACATCAGCTGCTGTGCCCGTAATTTGGGCATGACACCTACTGAGCCATCAGTTCTATGTTGAATCTGACCAAATATTCACAGTTAAGCTTCCAGCCGCAGTTATCCAACTTTCTTAATTGTCATCCTGTAGGTCATAATCTTGCAGACCGGTAGATATTTATCTAGCAGTCAGCTTCAGCACACTGACACGTCGACAGTGCCCGCATCCGACTAAGGTTTGTAGTGTCTTGGAGTTACAACATCTTCACGTTTGCTTCGAAGCGACCGCCAGTTAAACAGTCACACACTTCACCCTATTGTCTCTGTATACTTTGTCAGCTAACAGGCCAAACAACTTTTGATACCAATGAGTTGTATTGCCGCCTCCGCTTAGAACGTACAGCTTTGTTGCATTTACGTTCTTATCTTATGAACAGTTAATTTTTCATAAAGTCAACTGTACTAACTTCCGATAATATTGAACTGTGGTTTGCAAGAATGATTTTGTTGAATTAAAAATGATAAGGATATTTCTAACAAGTGGGTTGGCAGCGTACTTTCACCTCGTGTTTTATACAACAACAGTTAACAATATAATGATCACCATCAAATTTCTGGCTGTCACCAACCGCTTGCTATAGACAGAATGTGTGCAGTCAAACTTATGTCTGGACTGTTTTGACCCCTCTCAGTTTCTTTGATTCGTTCGAGGAGGTCCTTCAAAGACGGACATATGCTGCCTTTTTAATGCAAACTTAACATTGCTCACACTTGAGTGCGGCCGTCGTCTTAAGATGAACTTTTCAGCCAGCTCACCTTTAAAAAAAGCTAGTTTCTAGTTTAGACCTTATTACAGCTCATTACTATTACAATCTTCATCCGGACTGGAATGTGCTTTCCATCTCTTGTGCTTTTGAGACCAGTCTGTTTACAACAACACCAGTAACCCCACAAAAAAGACGGCTGAGTAGTTACATCCAAACGCTCAACGAGAACCTTATGTGAGTCGCATTCAATGTGATCAGTCATTTTTCAAGGATAGTGAATCGACTCGCTCCGTCCAAGTTGGAGGATACTTCTGTGATCAGGACTTTTCAACTAGATTAAAGCTACTGTCTTCACTGCACCAACTGAACACAGTTTATCTCATACGTGAAAGTTCGGGATTTCCAAATATTTCTAGCGCTTCTTCCTGAAATGTGCTGGCAGAAATGGCGACAGCTAAAGTCGGTGTGTGTTTGTTTACAGCTTGAAATAATCTAAAGCTCGGAGGTATAACTATTAACCGGAGTTAATTTATCATTGACCTCGAAGGAAATTTAAGCACACATGTTTGCTTTATCCCAGCTAACGTGTGCAACTTATCAGCCGGATGAGTATCAGCATGCCGAGAACTTACTGCCGCCATCCGTTTCCAACGGTCGGTAGAGCAAAACGAAGTTTGTTTCTGCAATGAGTGTCCAATACACGTTAATGACGTTAATGACTACATCTTAGTGTTTGCATAACCAAGGAGCATGCATTGGAATTAACCAGTCCGTATTACTCTTATTACATGGTCCGAAAGTCGCTTCGAAGTAACATCAAGCGACCATATACTTATATGGTCTTGAGTCACTATGATTTGGGTTGATCCCCTGAGCTAATATATGCACTTTTTACGTGTGGTCACCTGTATACTTGTTGCCAGTTTATTTCTTTACATCTCATTTGAAGTCCCTTCCACTTTCCAGTCAAACGACAGCTGCCGCTGTATAAAATGCATGGGTATATATACGTACTTCCATAGAAGTGATGTCACACATCTGTAGTGGCGCTGGTCATTAGTAGCATCGTCTCCAACAAAGCCACTGTCAAACTGCACAACACAATAAAACACACGTAGATTATTTGGCGGATCGTTCCCGCGGAACAGGAATGTACCAAAGCAGAACGTTTGGTGTGGTGCCGCCCACCAGACCGGATTACACTGGAATAGTTTTGCTAAACTGATATCGTTTGTGCACATCACGAAACAGTTGAATTACTGACCGTGACACGCAAATAGTAACGAGCTCAACTCTTCGTAGCATGACAGACAGGTTTTTGTGTGTTTGGCTGAGTAACAACCAGCGATTCGTTTCATCTGGTGGACACAATTAGCTACATGTCAGTATACCTGATTGATCGATGAATGAACCAGAACCATGACTCAGCCACTTATGACATCAGCTAAAGACGTGTATAATTCAGATTACCATACCGAAAACTTCGTTAGGGTTAGAAAGAAGAGCGGTAATATCTAAATGCTCCCAAACTGTTTCTGTTAATTGCACCATTAATCTAGTCATTCGACAGTGACTTTACCGTACTCAGTAGTTTGGTAAAACTGCTGTGATGGTGTTGAAGAAATCAACAGCAACTGTGCGGCTGGGTGAACTACACAGCAATGTACTCGTTTTTTGTTCATTTTGAATGTACAAACCACAGCACCCATATGTTTCGCAAATGTACTCATTGTAAATCTCAATCTGACGTAAATTCTGTCATTTTTACAATTCAATTCTTCTCCATCACTTGATGGTTCCACTTAGTCGGGACCGAGAGTTGGTGCTAATTTGTTTGTTTATGTGTGTAATGCGCGAGTTCGCGATAGTGCTTTGGAAACGACGACTAACAAATACAACAGATGTTCAGCATGTGGCAACTTCATTTCAATTTGGACGAGATCCCTCCTTATAGTATTCAGCTGTGTTATTCGTGGAATATTACCCTGATGTAATAAATGTGCGCACTCTCTATCATGCGCGTTGCTGAAACACCTGTGCGTCTACTAAAACCAAGCGGATCGGTTTCACTTGGAACGTGTGTGATAGGTGAATCTGACATCTATGGAGCTCCCTAGACTTAAATTCATGTCTAGATAATTTGTATCATGTGCGTCACCTTTAAAGAACAGTTTTTCCACATTGTGAAAGACACTAAGCAAATGTTTTCAGCATTCTCAGTTGTAGGTCACCCTCACCCTCTTTATATGACAACTCTCGAACCTCGCACCTTTCAGTATGTTCCTATATTTCACTTACAACAATTCCATCCATCGTTCGGCCGATGTAACCTCTAGTGGCTTCGAAAATAACACATTTTAATACGTTCGCATCTCTTCCTTTAACAAGTGTACGGGATCATTATGCCACAGGCGTTGCGTTTAATTGCATGTGAAATATGTTTGTTTAGCCTGCGTGAACGAAACTCGTCCAATCACATGGTCTGACGTTTACGTCCCTCTGCCTCGCACACAACAGTTGTTTGTTCCCTTGGTATACCTTCAGATGGTTCATCCTCAAAGTGAGATGTGAAAGTGTTGCCGTAAGAGCTTTCACACTAATTTAAAGTATATTTGGGAACCACAGCTAGTCGCATTCGGGTGCCCATTAGGTCTGATCAGCTGTCAGTGAAGTAAAAATGCCAACTCTCATACAACGTAGGAAGCGCCAACTCGTTGTCTGTGTACTTCCGGTATGAACAGTTGGTGAGTCAACACAATCCTGCAAAAGAAATGCTGTTCCCTTACCTTAGCTAATTTTGGTCAGTGCAGAAATGTGTCGACGTAGTATACTGTAGAAAAATCCACAGAATCCTGGAACTCGGTTACATCCAATTTGGCGGAGCGGCAAGTGATCCGCCACTTGCAATATGAAGCCACGTCGGAAGCACGGAACCTTCGTAGTTCAGCGTTAGTTACCAACCCAACTTGCTGTGTCTTATAGAACCCATTGAATGATCAAACAGATTGACTGCTCAGACTAGATTTCCCAGTCAGTTCACCACTGACCACTTACCGCATCCGAACATGTCTGTGACGCAGGTTCAATTCCAGTAGAAGTAGAATTCTCGCAGTTGGGTTTTATCAAAATTCTCAAGCCGGAAAAACATCACTGTCGTGGAACGCTAACAAAAACGAACCAGCGATTAGCTGACTTGACTGCTAAACAGTGGTTAAGACTGATTTTATTTGCCTGAATTTCTCGGGTCTTAGGTTGCAAGAAATTCGTATGACGTCTAAACGACGAGTTTCAAAGAGTGCATGACAGCTTCACATAAGGCTACACAAGTTGTTCACTCAACCCTACTGCCTAAACTCGTTTCCTTTCCATGTATGATGGTTGTTTATCAGTCCGAGTTAATGTGTCTCCTTAGGAGACGATCAGACAGACTATTCGTTACCCACGAAGGAAAATGTTGGAACGATAAGCCAATCGTACTACGTATGAGGTCAGTGGCATATTGGTCACCAAGATTGCCTCAAAAAACGTAAACTAAGTCATAATTCCGATGGTGACAAGGGTAAACACTACTGAAGACCTTTAAGAGTAGCAAAACTCGAGTACAGAGCTTCTTCTTGGAAGAGGTTGGCTTCGATATCTATAGTAATGAGACGGCTGTGATAATTTCTTATTGATGCTTAATTTATCTTAATCAAAATTACTACTTATCAGTAACTCTTTTTAGATCCCATCGTTTCATTTTGGACCAACTTTTTTCAAGCTGTTTATTTTCCCCTCTTTGTTTCACGGGCAGATGATCAAACTCGTGTCTTGCTCAAGGCTCCAACCAGTAACAACGTAAGCTTGTTTTACGTGTTATGCCGTGGTCTTTTAAAACCGGCTTACGATTGTCGCTTTGAGTGAACTAATCACTGTTAATATTACTTCGTAAGTACATTCTATTGTGTACGTATCCGGTCGGGTTCTGATCACATTTCCTTTGAATGCTTCGTAAAAACCGATTTGTTCGACGCCGAACGTTGCATGTATTATCTCTCTTGCAACTGGCCAAATGCAAACGTAATGTCATTGGCTTCCTGTTTTAGCCTGAAAGGTATATCAACGCCAGCTTCGTTTACAAGCTACAGCCATGTCGTGATCGATTATGTCCGCCTGAATTGGATCGCAGTTGCACACCATTTATAGCATCCCAGGCCCCGATAAAGAACACTATTGACGACTTTTGGCAAATGATTTGGGAACAAAATGTGCATATTATTGTCATGTTAACAAAGTAAGTCTCTTGCCACATCCGCTCATGCGTTTTGAGTATATGAAACAAAGAATGTCTAGTATACTTTCACATGACTGTGTCTATCGATGTATGTCGTTAGCTTTGAGTGCAAAATGTTAAATTCCGACTCCTTGTTTTAAAAACGGGTAGACTGTTTGCAGGGAGTAATTTCGCTTAGTTGGGCAACAGGACTCGTACGTTTTTCTGGCAGGCCCATGTAATGTACATCACATTGCGGCCTGTTAAAGTTCGCTGGATACTGCTGAATTAAACGACGTGGTAGCAGTCCATATTTGATATCTGAGTGTCGAAAAACTGGCTTCAAATGTGGTTTATCCTAATTCGTTCCTGGATGTATTGATAGCTGGAAACAACGAACCGTGATGGTATGAAATGAGTTCGGCAGTGTTACTGTTGTTACAAATGCTGAGGTGGTCATCATTGAACTCACCATATTTATACTTATCCATTTTAATTGTTGCATACACCGAGCTTCGAAATTTTCACTTCCATCTGACTTTTTAGTTGTGTTAACCTCGGCTTTTGCTCTCTCTTAACTCCACAGTCTTACTCTGTAGTGCCGTGGAATGTAGAACATTACAATCTGTTTCTGCGTTCTCTTTTGTCATATCTATAATGCCAAAGGACCACACACACTGACAGGAGTAACATGTAGTCCAAATGTGTCAGGTCTAAATGCAGTGGTTTTGTGCAATCCCGTTTTGTAACAGAGGTAATAAATTTCATTCGGGTGTACCACCCACATGCACGTTTAGTGGCTGTTTCTTTGTTGTGTTTTCTCATCGAGAAGAAACGGCTGTTACCTAGTGAAGAATTGCAAATCCTTGGGAGGAAATGGGAACCACGTGCTCAATAGGCGAACTGTTCAACATATGTTTTGCAAGACCACCTAGTGCAAAGATGTGAAATTCGGAACGATACAGCAGCAGACTAGCCGTAATGCATATTCAAATTCGCTGTTCTGAAGCAGACAAACACTCAGTTTACGTCAAACTTTGTACATTCAAATGGTTGGCCTGCTCGCGCGATAGGCATGATTAGGTCCCAATGGTGGTGGACGCCATAATTCACAAGAGAATTCAGCCTGACAGTCTACTACACAATGGAGCACCATATAGGGGAGACAAATATGACTTAGTTGTATACAAAGTAAACATATTTCGTCAGGTTTCACATCTGGTCGAGCAAGTTTGCGGTGGACCAAAAGTGCGTCAGATTGAAACACGAAACCTCTGTCTTTGCACTTTAGTGAATATCATAGCAGTTATGTTGCTAGGTTTGCCAAAGCCACCGTGTAGCCACTTCATTTGACAGAGGTTTTATTGGACACAAGCCACACTTTGATATCTAGGTGCATAGGAAATAAGCAAAACTGATGCTACCTGCTTTCAGCTGTATAAACGGGAAAGAGATGTAGCACTTTTTGGGCAGTCCCAGCACTCGACGTGTTTCCCTAAGGTGAACATAACGCAGACTCCAAATTTGTGTAAGTGCTGGTAGAATGCCTAGTTAATGTCACCTGTATTTAAAAATTGACTCTTATTTTCTAGGCATAAAATAACATTAAGGGGAGGTCGGATTCTGTTCAGAAGTAGTGTCAATTGTTGCCTCGTTTATGTTTTATTAGCACACTGTAGTCCGGTGGCATAAAAATCGATCAACGTGCAATTTTGTTTTCTGAGTGAAACGTTTCGAATCATTACACCTGAAATTAAAAAGGAACTTCTAGGTAGAACTATTATCAACTTACACATTCACTAGAAGGTACATTTTCTCAAAAGCGTATGAACGGATGTACTTACCAATCTCAACGTGCTTTTCCACCACAAATCTGGATTTATAAAACGGACGGCTGTGTTAGGACCCAAGGGGTATGGTCATAAGGCATAGGAAACTGATGAAATGTGATGGTAAAATGTGCTCAAGGACAGTGGACCCAATAATAACACCACATTCTTGGAGACATCAGCTCAGGGAACGTTGAAGTATTAAACATACTTCTTTATACAAGGTTTTACGCTGCTGATTGAATTTGATAAGCGCAAATTATTAGTCTGATAATTCTGCTCCAAAGAGGTTGGTCGAAATTTTCGGCTAAATATCAAAGATTATATTAAGTGTGGCCGAAACTGGATTTGTAGTCTTCCAGAATGAGAACAAGAGCCAAACAGAATCAACAACTATGCAGAGGTTCACATTTGGCAGTGGACAGAATGTATTATCCTACCTCAGGTTCTTCACTCTGTCGCAAGGGATCTCGTATTAAACGAAACGTTAGTGTTTTCTTGGAGCTAGTTTAGCTTCTTCAAATCTTTTAAAACGGACTCATTGTAAAACGCGTTGCATGTTCTATAACCAAACCGTTAATTTCATTGTTTTCTGTTCAGCTAATAGGAAAGCGTACGACCTGGTTAGCTGAACCATTTCAATTACGATGCGCTGCCTACCATTTTGAAGGAAGCCAGTGATCATCCGTAGACAGCACAAAATAGGGCAATTTCTTTCGATTTAGATCAAATGGCTTACACAGACGTTCAGAAGAGAAGACAGTAAATACGAGAGTTTGTTTTTTATCAAGGCTGTCATAATCTTCAACCGCTTCAGGAGAAAAATTTCGAGGAATGATTTTTCCACGTTATTCCCACCGGCCTACCCTGAAATAAAGCAATCGCGCCGAAAAATAAAGCTGAGACCAAACGATTTTGTTTGGCCCGACAAAACTTCCTTATCTTTTAGGAAATGTATTCACATAAATACTGTCACCGATTAGTTCTGTCAAACTATACTGTATCCTATTGGGAAACTCGGTCAGTCCGACGAGAATACAAATGAGTCGCGTAAATCCGCTAACGCACACCAGTCTTATGCAAATGATTCACCTGCATACGAAAATTATCATTCACTTTCAAAACCCTTAACGAACAGCCGCAAGCTGGTCACAGACCTCATAAATGAACCACGCGCTAATTAAGTGCTTTGATCACTCTCATTCACGCACATGTCTAGTGGTGCCTGGAAATAATACGGCAAACGCTGAAACTATACTCACTTTATTTGATAAAGGCCCTTTCGGACTTACCTGAGTTTTATGTGGCACCCAGATCAGGAAGATCAGACTTCCCCATTTCGGGAGTTTTGTGTGCACGCTCCCTAAGTTCACTCAAGCCCACCAATTGAGAGAGTCAATCACACACTAAGCGACAACAAATTGGCCACTCACCGGTTTTTAAACACATTGTGTTTGTATTCATTATATTGCTCAAGAGAACCAACAGTCTGATATCAACCAGAACTTCTTGGTCTCACCAGCATGCCCATATGACGGTGCTCCTCTTTCCCCCTCTCTGAAGATCTCGAACTAGTGTGCACCACCCAGTGGGAATGCAGCTGTTGATCGTACCACTATGGAACGTAAGTAACGGGTCAGGGTTTAACCGACGCGATGTCCCACCAGACACTGTTTGGTTGGCTGATCATTCTCATGCCGGGACTGACATTAAATGAGCATTAAGCATCTGCGCGAATATACTTAATATACTTGACATGAACTGTATGCTCAGTTTTCATGAAATTTGGTTTAAAACAACGCTCGCTTTCAAAAGCTGTCCTTCTGATTTATACCTGGTAGATAATGTTTTACCTGTTAGTGGTTCAATCAGTCGTCTTGACTGATGAGTTTATCTTGCTTATCAGCGTGCTTAGTTATCATGCCATCGACCAGATAGGGAAAGAACCTATTTGTGTCTGCATCAGGGGCTACGTGTGACAAGTTCCAGTGATGCATGGAATTGTCATTTTTCATGAGCGATTTGGCTTTCTCAGTGGTTTTGCCAGTGATCACCTTACGCGGAACATCATACAGATGGCTATATGTTAGGCCATGTAATCTGTATACATTTGATGTTGAATCCTCATGGGAGAACCAAAGACTATCAGTTTCAATGACTTCGTGTTATCTTATGTGGGGATGTGAACGATTACCTGTCAAACGCCTTATCAGAACCAGTAGCATCTACCGAAGGCAAAAAGCTAACTTGTGTGATGCAGACTTTGCAGACGTTGTTCGAACGATACACATATTTGTATGCAACGAAAGTTAGTCTGATCTGACCAAAAACGTGCCTACTCATGTTCTTACTAACACTTTCTCATTGCATGCTGTTAAGTTTTACTTCTCATTTTAGATTCTGCGTCCAACATTGACCTGCTTCTCTTATACCACAGGCTAAAGAATCTATTTACTATTAACCAAGCCGACAGCGGTTTGATTACCGTAAAACTTATCATCAGATGTTGCCTTAGGACTAGTAATGAAGTTGCGGCTTAGTGCATTTAAGAACACAAAATCTCTTTCGTTCTGCTGTTGTCGTAAGTTCTCAGTACCCGCTTCAAAATAATGCACTATCTGGTCCCAAACGTGCCCATCACAAAATAAAGCGTCCTCCCGAAGGTTTTATCTGCCCGGGGATGACGAATTTTCCGGGGGTTCAACTTAACCGCTTTTGTAGAAGAAAACACCACGAGGTTGCTGACATTTACTGACACTCCGGTCGCCCGGTCAACCTGGTTTTATCCGGGCCAGTTTACAGTGGTCGAGGTCGCGTGTACTGCAATGACTTACAGGTAGATATCAAACGTGTTCAGTAAAAAGTTATCTGGAGCAGTGATATATAAGTTCACCTCAAGCCAACAAGCCTCAGCAGTTTGGAATGAACTCTAACATGATGAGTTGTTTAGCGGTGGACTTAACAACCCTGATGAATGTTCCTGACTTCACTTCGCCTGATGTTCCAAACGTGGGCAACAGTCTTTGTCAGCTGGACCTTGGGTCTCGCACAAACTCACCTACCAGATGCAATGAAGTTCTTTTTCAGAAGACTGAGAACCAATATGGTAGGTCAATCAAAATGACATTCAACAATGCTGAGCATACTTTCCTCTCGAGTAGGTCATCTGACTGTAGTCAGTGTCTTCAATGGACCTAATGTTGGTCAAGTGGCAGTCTGTCTTAACTTCAAAACAGTGGTTGAAATGAATGACTTTCTAATTCAAACATGTCATTTTGCACTCCATCAGGCTAAACGAAGATGGTAAAGAGAAATGTGTGCGGTATTGGCCGGAACCTCAAACTGGCTCTAAGCGATACACTGCCGGTAAACAGGACCTGGTAATCACATGCACTGAAGAAAAGGTACATTCTTCGCATGTCCTTCGGCGGTTCAACGTGGTCAGCGTAAGCACTTTGTTCCTCTATTCCGTACAAAATCGTACGATATGTGTAAATGGACATAAAAGTTTCCTTTCAACTATCATTTTAAAAATGAGGCTCAGAGAATGTACAAATTAATCAAAGCACAACTAACTGCACAGGGTTCAGTTGAAAATATTTTGATGTTTTGAAACCTCTCACCACAGTCAAAAGAGTTCATATTTGTTGTATCTATTGCGGACACTCTCCTGACGGTTTTTCTCTGGTTACTTATTGTTTGCGCTGCATCACCGATTACACATTCCGTACAGTTGGCCACAGAAACCAAAGCATATTTTCTTGAGGTTCAGGTAGTACTCATTTGATGAACAACTAGGTTATTGGATGCATTTTAACTGAACTTCATAAATATACATGCCTCTAGCTCTCCGAACTGAGGGAGGCCACCTCATAGTGTGATGCACTAGCTAATTATTTCAAGCGTGCGCGCTCCCGTCTGTCACTATTCCATTGCTCCTTCTCTTCTCGTCTACCCTTTCACTTCGCATTCTCAGTCTAGTTCATTTATTTTCCTCTTTTCACCTCCCACTGAACTCTGGCCTCATCAAAATGCTTGCCACTTTTCCTTCACCAAATGCCCATATGCTGTCTACCTGCTTACTTTGTCAGAGCAGATGGAAAATAAACCATACGTCGCGGAACCGTGTACCGGGCAAAAAAGTCCACAGCCTAGATCAAAGGACTTACCCAACGGGTATGCCTCCTAACTGATTCGAGTGAGATAACACGCACAACTTACCACGGGAACCATATTCAGATTAGTTTGCTGTGTTTGGGATTGTACATACATATCTAGTGAAGTCGCTGGCATCAGCGACCAACAGCTTTGGCCAACACGGCTAACGAACTTTGACACCTAACTGTTCACATGTGTCCCTGTAATGGATTCAGTGCTTGAAAAGCAACACTGGACTGGAAACCAGCATGTGCAGATGAGCGAAAATGTACAAGGTGAAAAAAATGCGACATTTCCGTCACTTAATATTCCACCACGATAGCTTTTAATCAAACGATAGGCAACAAAATACCTGTATTCAGGAACGCAACAGAATTACAATTCACTGAATGACTGATCAAAATCTAGCCATGTTCCTATAGGATCTGAGGCACGTCCTGTCGTGCTTTCTGGTTTATTGCGCCATTTTTGGACCCCGTCATGGTGTTTTATGGCCATGCTATGAAAGCAACAAGCGTCCGTTGGCATGTCTCAGTTTTTTAGCCTCGTTAGTGAACCGCGTCGTTTCGCTTTCTGTCAACACATCTTATGTGACCATTTTATAAGTGAGGAGGGCAACTAGTTGCCTTATCAAGATCAGCGTTTGCAACCTGTTCAAAAATGTCGAGATTGGGGCAATTTGTACTCTGTGAATCTGATTCTTCCATAAAAAAGATCTACCCAGGATGTGAATACCGTTTGGTTTGGGTCGACACAAAACATCCATATCTTACGGGCTCGGGTTAAATGATTACAAACTGGGATAATGTGTTGATACAGGTGAGTAGTGGTAGAACTGACGAAGGGAGGCGTGAAGGGCATAACGCACCCTTTACAGGTGCCAAGTTTGTTCCGAACTAACTTCTCTTGGACCTTACAGACTGTTAGTGTAGATGCTTCTAATGGCGGTTCAGAATCGATACTTTTGCCTAACCGAAGGCACTTCAGATTCGTGAGCCCTGTGTTTATTAATCCGACCTGTGTATGTCTGTCTGACTGACTCTGGTCATGTTGGGTTATGTTGGATCGCGCTGTTCTCAGTTAAGTTTGCTGAACAGCAGCTGTGCACAAACTGATCTGGACGAATTTATCGTGCCCGAACCAGATAGCACCGCTGAGACGTACCGATGCACGCTTGTCGATATCGTTCACATCTTTATGATGGCCGTTTGTACACTCTATGCAATAATTATTCAGCCTTCATTCTAAATACTGCGTCTGGGTAACACGTATCTGCAACTAGTGACTGAATGCGTTACTGACCAAAATATTTAATGTATAGTGCTACATTATACACGAACCAAAACCCTACTATAGTCAGACAGTAATTCGCAGTATATTTTATCAGATTCCTTACTTTACTCAGAGCTGACAATATCCGCAAAGTATACAAATCTGTCCATCACTGCTACAGATAAACTGACAGGTCGACATTATCGTTACATAAACCAGAAATTCGCAAAGGATTCTGAAAATGTTACCTGTGGTTTTGCTTGTACAAAGGCAGCGCACGTTGCACAGTGGTCCAGCAGATTGCTTTGCATTCCGAGAATATGGCCGCTTTGAGTTGCCCCAGTGTTTGTGGACGTTCCATGTAGATCCTTTGTTTGAGGTAGCTCCACGTCACAGAACATAGTTAGCGGTTGGTCGCTTCTTTTCAGGTCATGAACATTGCTAGTTGTAAAGTGCATTTTTATCAGCCTTCACGCTGATTTACACGTAATAAACTGCGTACTCACATATGCCTTGCATTAAACTCACCTGTGCTCCCTTCTACACTACAACCGCAGACGGCATTAGTAAAAGTCAGTTCGAAATACTGCTCATTTTTCAGATTACCTACACGTCTTTCACTTACGTTCCAGAAGGGATTTTGGTCCGGAACACGCAGACACGTGGTCGGCTATGTGTAAATTAGTTCGAAGGTTGATGAAAAGTTCGCCTGTGACCAGCAAAGTTGACGCGATAGTGTTCTTGATCTTTCTAACCATTCACTTGTCATATTCACTACTCCCTGTTTCTCCTTGGTAATAATCGACTGAACGTGTTGTTTTACAATGAACTGCTCAACGAGATGAGTATATTTTCCGTACTCTTACCATCCTTGTTTCTCCTAAGCTTCCTCTTCACCTGCCTTCAGGCTGTACTTTTCAAGAAAACATACTACATTTTTTGCCACCTTCATTCTGGCCAACAGATAGTCTGGAAAAAATGATGCCACCAGTCTGCTGCTTGTCATTTGTTTATTTATCAGACACACATACCAAAATATCCCGACGCATATGAGGCATCAGAATTATTCAATCAACATTATTTAATATTGTAACGAGAAGGCGTCCAATAAAGCACAGTTTTTATTGTCCAATACGCTAGTCCTCATGCCACACGCGCGCTCGCGTTTATTAGTCATCATTCCGGACCACAGCACCCCCAGGTTTCCGCTCACGCATCGTGTGCACTTCTGCCTGGTTTATGTGCGTGATCGGCGCCGTCTATCGGGGGGATTTCTGCCTGCCACTCTTCGCCTGTTGATCCGATTTCGTTGAGCGATGACTGGTCCGGTTGCTCTTGTTCTCCTCCATCTATCTCCACTGGCCTCTGAGTGTAGTCCACGACCGCTTCGCGATAATCCTGCGAATCTTGGAATAATAGCGCCTCCAATTTCGTCGTCCCTTCTGTTTTCCCTGCCATGTCGCCCGTTGGTCCGATCCAGTTGAACGATGACTCATCCGGTCGCCCCCGCCGTCCCTGATGCGCTCGTTGCGGGGTTTTGGACGTGCCTCCCCCCGCGTCGAGGTATTTCGTCGAGTGTTGGAATACCCACACCTCCGGCCTGAGTATCCACCACAATATGTCTTAAGTTCTGCTTACTGAGGGTTAAGTTCACATGGACTATCCAGCGGAAATTCTTGGCGTATGTACAGAACATTAACCTTTCATACTGTTTTAACATCACTCACATGTGATTACAGCTTCCAAACTTTTACGTAACAAAGATCTGATTGAAAAGTTTATGGGGCTGATGAGACTGTGAACAGTTATTAGCGATGTTTTCAGTTGATTTCACTCATAAGACCACTAGTGTTTATTGCTAACGGTTCAGTGTGACGGACAAGGCTAATACGAATCGGTGGTATTTTTTGAAAACTACTGTGCACGGATGGGAATAATTAAGTTACCATATAATGGAGCGCCCAGGACGTTATCACGTTAGCTTCGACGTTGGTAACAGATGTGCGAATTTTTCCAATTTTCCTGTATCGTCGATTCTAAGGTGGTTGAAAAATGGAAACCCTATAACGCTGGTGAAGATTACGTAGCCCAACTTCAGAAATGGATACATTGAAACCTATAGAACTAATTATCCATCATTTGTTCTGTTTTTGGCACAAAACTAAATCCAACGGTGACTTTTCACTAGGCGTCTCCTACAGTTTACGTTGCATAAATTACAACAAAACTTACCCCGTCCATTTGACAAACTTCCACTTGTTCATCTGCGTTGTTTCTGTGTTCAAAACACAGTCGTCAAACGTAGAGGATATTCGTCAAATCGTACAGCTTCATATGACCACATGGCCAGATTATGGGGTCCCGGATGAACAGGAATTTTACGATCTATTGAAGACCTACCAACGAATTCAAAAAGGCTCTCCACGATCAGGTGAACCAACGTTGGTGCACTGCAGGTAATACTCTGTTGAACAGTTATCCTAATATTTTAGTGACCACTGTTAGGTAGAATTAGGACTCGCGCATTGCAGTTTGAACACCATGCTCATAGTTGATAGTGATCCTGGCGTACATTTCCAACTTTCATATAGTCCGTACTATAGGGGACACTGGATTCTAGGTTCATCCCTCTTATGATTGTTTGAAACAATGGTTCCCATCGATAAATTTGATAAAAGCCAATAGTAGCATGTAAGATGTCTTGCACGATGACATTTCGTTCGCATATCATCGGTTACTTTTGCGAAATTAACATACACTTTATATAGTTAAGGGGCAAGCAGCTAGGCGAAATCAATCTAGAAATATTTGAAACAGTCAGTTAGGTGACCAAAGCGGAAGCAGTAAAATGCAACTGATTGATAATTTTGATGCAATAAATGGGTGGTAAAAGATGCATACATATTGAGTGGGGAAGGTCAGATATGGTTAGAAAAAAAAAATCTAAAAAAAAAAAAAACAAACAAGAGCTGAAATACTGTAAAAAGTACCAGTTGCATTATTACCAACAAAGTGAAAGGTTAGTCACCAACTGTTTCTGAGCGCATAAAGAGGGATTCAGTCGATGTATTGCGACGGCTTCAGCAATATTGAGAGCCTGCTTTAGCTTGGGTCTAAAGAACACTCTGAAAGCCGTTCTAGGGTCCACTGAGTGGCCGGTCTGTAGAAGGTGTTTTGTAATGGCACTGACGGCGCAACCGACCCCCGAATTCAAAAGCCATTTAGGTATGTGTTCGTTGATACGTGTGCCGAGGTGCCTCCTGGTTCTGCCGACGTATCTGCTTCCACAGACACAATCAAACGTGTATACAATATTGGATTGGGCGGAAAGGGGCACCACGTCCTTTCTAGGTGTAGTTGGAACACGGGTGGTTTCATCCACGTAGACAATCGGGCTGCGCTGTATGTGCGCTTGAGTGCTGCATCTAAACGGCGTTTGATCAGGGCTGAAACATTATCACCTTTAAAAGGAAGATTTAGATAGACAGGCTTGCGAGGAACAGTAATGGGTGTAACCCGCGTTGTTTGTGGAGTGGAGTACTTCTCAATAAACCTTTGGGGATAACCATTTTCTATAGGAGTCTCATGCAGTAACATCAGTACACTCTCTAGCTCATCTTCTGTCGCAATACGTCGAACTCTGTGAAACAAAGTCCTACCGAGGCCACGTTTTTGAGCAACAGGTGTGAAACTCTTAAAGTGCAGATATTGTCTTGTCCACGTGGATTTACGGTAGACACATCTGGAAAGTGACCCATCCTCGCGCCTTTTCAAAAGAACGTCAAGGAATGAAATCTTTTGATTTTGTTCGAATTCGAGGGTAAACTTTAGTTTGTTATGCAACCTGTTTAACAGCTCATGAAAGGCTGTTACTTGCCAGTGGCCGTCGAATACAGCAAAAATATAGTCTACATATCGTTTATAAAACAACGTGTTCCGAATTTCAGTGGACACAGAATGTTCTAAGTAACCGATGAGATGCGAACGAAATGTCATTGCGCAAGACATCTTACATGCTACTATTGGCTTTTTTCACACATCTTATGATTCATGTGGTTTATGGTCTTGTTCCTATCGTACAGTAAACTTTGGTTTCCATATGATTCAGAAAATTTCGATTCCATCTATAAGGTTGATCTGATCACAGAAGAACTACCGGGATTTAGCGCTCACTCACATCAGCGCGCTAATGAGGCATAGTTAACGTGATTGTCTTGAAAGAAAAAAGGTGACAAGTCTATTGGTAATTTGAATAACGACTGTACAAACTGCAACCAATAACGACTTTCAAAAGATTACTCTGGCATCCTGAGATAGCTTGCTCTACTGAAATTACTAGGCAAACTTTCTAATAAATTCCGATCTACCTGACCCGCGAATGGTTACAGAAGGAAAACTCCACTCTATACCTTTTCGTTGTACTATGTGGTGACAAGTTTTCCCGTTTCGACACAACTGTAATGAGTTTCTGGTACCTTCTGTTGTTGCCACTGTGTTGCAAACTAACCAAATTAAACTGAACTAGTAAGAAAGTAAGTTGATGATGGTTAGGAACAGTGGTGGTGTTGTTTGTAGTTCGAGATGATTGATGGAGTGAAAGGGGCGTAGCAATTTAAATGGGAGCAGTCTGTTCAACGTTTATCCAACAACCATAAGCAAGTAGTCTCCATCACTGCTTTATTAAGTCTTTTGGTGGTCCCTCTTGAAGTCGGCGTTTCAGCGCAGGTTTCAACGTCGAAAATTCTAGAACTTAGTACTGAATTTTAGAAAGCTTTCACGGTAGATGCATCAACAGTGAGCATTCCGGAGTTGTATTACTTTTATTTAAACGTGTTTTGTTGATGGTCACGACCATCAGCAAACTCACTGTGTACAATTCGGCTTTATTCACTCTTTTAATCGTAAATATATTAGCGCCGGTGTCGGTCGAACTGGGTCATTCATCATTGCCTATAACTTGATGGACTTTCTGCAAAATGGAACAGCTGAATATTATGATATTGCTGGCATGGTCTCTCAATTACGCTTGTGTCGGATGTTCATGGTACATAAACCGGTAAGTTACCTTGCGAATTCATCTGGTTGGGATAACTGTAGAATTTCCAATATGGAAAATGTTGACCTGGGCTACTCGCTAAAAATCACCCTGAAATGGCCTAGAGTTTACAAGGAATTTCAAATACCAGCTTGTAAAGTAATCCCAACCGTCCCAGAGAGAGTATGATCTGTTGAGTTCTGTTTGAGACTTGTTGAAACGTCCGTATTATAAACAGTATAGTACTGGTAAGAGGTTGTTCAGTACAGTGTGAATCACTGTACATACCTCTAAAAATCCTTATTCTTTTGAGGTACAGGTGGACTCTCGGTGTTATGTCGCACCTTCATTTTTTCACCCGGCATACTGACAATGCTTTAGGCACGACGGTGTTTAAAACAGTTACACCGTGTCTTTCGTGGTCTAATCTCCTACACTATGACTCCCAAGTGATTCTTGTCATTCCTAACCTCCACAACGACAGTTTCTTCATTATGTTATGTTTGACTGTGCCTACAAATCAAGATTATTTATCAAGTTTTCTGTTGTTTTTGTACCATAGGAACAGTACAGATTCCTACATACCTTCACGAAGAAACTGTTGGAAAGGTAGTCTTCACCTAGATTCGTCTATGTCCCGGTAAGCTGGGAGCTTTGTACCACGTTTGGACCAAATGAAATTTGTTCAGAATCAGCAGTCATATACTCGGGTGTTTTAAACACCGTCAGACTTGTTTGATCGATATGGATGGATCACGCTATTAAAATAAACACTGGTTCTCCATTTTAACAGATTCGCAAATGAAAGAAATATGTTTAAAAAACGCACATAATACTTTGTTTTAATAACTAGTTAAGTCCATTATAATTTGATCAATCACCTGAGTGAAAAACGACCGTTCCGCCCACTGTTTATTGAATGTGCTGTGCAGGCGAGGTTGGCTTTTACATAACTCACATGATATTATACCCTAACAAAATCGTCAGTAAACATGAAGGTAAACGTTAATAGACGTAAATTAGTGTATCCTTGTTTACGATTGAACGAACTGTCTTATTTTGCCATCAGAAAAAATACTTTTCACAAGTAACTTGTGAATTTCATGATACCAGTTTCTTCTCACTTACACGGTGTATATGTACATCTATTTGAACACACGTTCCCACCACCCGATAATCTTTATTAAGTAAACTGCTGATATGTGCGTAGTGTTGAGCGCCTAGCACATGTTCATTGGGTTAAGAGATGTACTCAGTGGTCCATGTTTGTCATGCGAGTTAACCCCTAAGTTAACCGGAAGTTTGGGCATGACGTAAGAACACCTGTAATGAACACAAAATGTTGTAAACATGTTTTTGGTGAAGATCCTGTCGGGCAGTTACAGTTGGGAAGCAGGAACTTAAAATGGCCATAGACAGAGCCTGGTATCAATCAAAATTTACACTTCATATTTCGTGAAAGCTAGTTGGGTGCTAGCTGCGTACATATCGATTGGATGTGTCAACTAATAACCACGACAGGCGGAGTTATTGAGCATCCTTGTTCTGTAAACACAAAAAAGGTGATAGACTTGATTGTGGTCAGTATTCGCGGCCGAACAGATTCTAATCGATTCGGTGATATCCTATAGAGAGAACTGAATGATTGATCCGTGTTGCTTTGATGGCTGCTATATATCAGATAACTCAAAATTATACTCGTGGTTGATTTAATTTCACCTGCCTCTTTTCGTACGGGATGTTGCTCTCTGATTATTCAAGATAAACGGCTTGCCGTACGACTCGTCTAATTCGCTGAGCAATCGTAATGAAACGAACAACTCATCCACAACAGTCGAAATGTTTTCAATGAAGCGGTTGCAGTCCAGAAAGACATCAATGGATTCAGCTTAGGGCATATCTTATTGTTTCGACGACGAGACTACACCTCATAACCAGATTCCGTTAGGTATTGGTTTAAAGGTATACGGATATACTTCAGCAGCAGACACATTACGCCAAGTTTCTTCCTGATGAAGTTGAACTGAGTGGACTGGTGTTGAGCACTACACAGTGACCATCGAGTGAACAGCATCCATTCAAATAAAAGGAGGTGTCCAAGTCAGAAAAGCCTTTGAAGTTCTTTCTTTTTGAACTGTACTCACACCGTTTTAGCATCTGGTATAAACCCAGTCAAATACCGGAGTTTTCACAATTGCTTTGTTCCTAGAAAGCAAATCATCAGGTAAGTATGTGGCAGCTTGTGTGTCTGCACCTAGATAAATATATGCACAGTTCTTTTTGTTCTCAGCAAAATTCGTCGAATTCAAATGGTTGTCCGTGATCAAGTGGTTATCACCAGTATTATTAAGTATCTCTTTGTTGTTTAAAAGGGATGCTGTAACAATGTTGCAAACTGTTATCTCCGCCAATTTCAGATTCTTGAAGAAAAGATGTCTGACTGTGTCACGACCAACCGCGAACAAATTTTGAGAAGTTCCCAAATGTTGGACTTCAGAAAGACTGCAAAAACTGATGACAAGTTGTCCGGCCACGCCAATTACTTATAAAAGAATTATTTCGTAAGGGTTTTTTAATTACAGAAAGTTCATTATTATTTTGTTATCTGATTCCTTTTCACTGATTTTTATCTATTTACACAGACGCACAAAGTAATTGTCCCACAACGACAGTCGTTTTGTTCTTAAAAGTGGGATACGATATAGTATTAAAGACTGTCACATTAACTGAGTGAATGTGGGTGTTTAATGCCAGTGAACTGGCTAGGCATACCTGTTTTTTGTGTATCCCTCCACTTTCAATGCGCTTGCCGTTCAAGCATGTTAGTCTGAATTCGTACGTCCCTGTGTAGAACATTAACGATCTGGCTCTGATAGAAAAGAGACCGTGTAAGTTACCCTGGTACATATAATCCCCCTGCAGGGAACAAAATCCAAAGGAAAAAACTTGGTTTTTATTTAGAGGTAATGTAAAAATTACAGTTCAGTTAAAAGATCGCATGTCAAACATCTGTATGGATTCATCTTCAGCTGGTCAACACGACTACACACAGGATAGGAAGGAGGAATTAAGTCGTCTAATTGACTTAATCCCGGTAACCGAGACCAGTCTCCTACGTGAGCTGTCGTTGAGGAAGGGGCGTAATTCACTCGGGACTAGGCATGTTTAAGAGAACGGACAAAATTTTTTGCATACGAAAGCATTGAAACACATTTAGGTCATAGACGAAAACTATGGCTGCATTAAGTTAACTGATTTGAATTTTCTGCGTACGATCCTAATGGCTTCCGTCACGTTTACTGAATGACCAGCTGTGATACACTTGTACTAAGGACTACATTTGTGACTTCGGTTTCGGTCGAAATTTGTGGGTACATTTTGATCAAATTAGCCAAACATCCAATCTACCGGCTCTATTGCTCTCGGTTTTGTACAGACTTTAGAAGATTCCCAAACATAAAGCGACAGTTCGGACTATCCTAGATATGTACGATTGGTCTTATCACGGAAATGTGCAGAATTTGGTATAAAAAATGGGCAGACTGATTACAGCTGTCTTTACACTTTAGTAGAAAACTTGAGCTTCATTAACCAGTTGATAAATCTTGCAGTTGCAAGATATCACGTGTACACTTTCGATGTCTATTCACAATTTACAGATGTGGATACAATTAAGTTTATTTGTGAATGCATTGTTTAATACGACATAGAAGTGAGAATTTCAACTGAAGTCAGCAAAGTTTAATTTGCGTTTTCCGGTTAGCCTATATTTCAAACGTATTGGAGAGGTATACTGACAAACTGATGGCGAAGAAAGTGGGCTTGCTCTAGTGTCCATTCCTTACTGACATCTCCATGGAAAGCTGGATGACGCACAGCTGTTTCCGAACAGTCAAACTTTCGTTCTCTACCTCTAGTAAGGGGACGATGTTTCTGGTGTTAATTTAGTAACTATTGATGTAAAACTTGTCGCTGAAATGCTGATTCAAGCATATGACATTCAGTACGCCGCTGAATTGAGGAAGAAGGACATATTTCATCCTTCTGACATAACTACGTTCTGAAAGATCATTGGGATGAGCTGGACTTCCTATAGAAATGTGAAATGGTCAATATACTTACTTCCAGAAATTTACTACTCATGAACAAAAAACCATCTGGTTCACTCTCTAATGTCTTGCGTCAGAAAAATATGCTCAAAGGAAATGCTGTAGGTCAACTTTCGCTTTCACAATAATACGGTCGACGTAAATTAAGGACGACGTGTTTGTTATCAGTTACGCAATCGCTGTTCCAAATTGTGGGCCTAATTGATTATTCGTCAGGGGAGGTTAAGTGTCCGCACGAACGTCTTCTGAGCACAGTGGTCAGGGTTGCGCAGTCGAACGCTGATGACTTCGGCCACGGTCGGCATTCAGAATCTCACCATTTTTGACCTATTCCTTAGCAATCGGTGGACAATTTGAAAAACATCTTTCTTACTGACAGAATGATTCGAGTCGGTCAAGTGAGCAACAATCGCGCCTGAAACCGTTTTAATCACACCAGTGTTCAACCACGCAGGATGGTGTTCACACACTCTGTCCGACAATCGCCTTGTAGTACGACCAATATATGATGCTCGACACGAGCAAACAAATGAGTACACGCATTAATTGGTTGTGAAACATGGAAGTTTGTCTTCCAGTTGTGACATGATAATGGGTGTTGAACGGGAACTGATACACAATTGAGCGCCAAGGTAGGTTGTTTCGACTGACTTTCTGAGCTTTCTGGTGACAAGTTCGGCCATGGGATCTCCCCTGGAAGGAAGACTAATAAACGCCCGTTTCTTATTCACGGAGGGTGCCTTAAGTTTCAACTCTACCGCCTGCATCACCTTCTCGATTAAACGCATTGCGTAGCCATGCTGCATGAACACTTCTTGTAGAAAGTCTAGCTCAGCTTGTAAAGTGTCGGAGGTGCAGATAGTTAACGCTCTACCTGTCAGGCATTTTATGAGGTTTCGCTTTTGATTTAGCGGAACAAAACTGTCAAAGTGAATGTGCTGGCCACTCCAAGTCTGTTTTCTCTACACCGTTCGTCCGATTGAACCATCTTCCCTTCTTACTATACCAACATCCAAAAAATTTATTTCACCATTGTTCTCTGACTTCTTGGCGAATTTAACACTGCTATGAGCGGAGCTAAAAGCTGCCATAACTCTTTCCACGATAGCATTCTCATGATCGTCACATGAGCTAAAGCTAACTGTGATGGAATGAGATCAGTGCGAAGGGGACAATGATCGACCAAGAAAAGGGAAATTAACACTATTCCCTACTACAAACTACTCATGATACATCACTGAGGGTATGTCTCAAAACTCATCACTACAATCATCAATAAACCGGCAAAAAAATGTCAACAAAACTATTACCGCCATTCTCATCATCAACTTCATCATTTCCAGCTTGGAGTCTTAATTATTTTTATATTCTTTTTCGGGCCCTAGTTGATTTGAAAGTCAATTTATGCGACGAGAAATTCACATTACAAACGAATGAATGAATGAATACTGTTTTCTAATCAGATTGGTGCTGTACATTACGGTGAGATGTACCTTCTGATAGGATGTAAACTTTCAAGTGAATTTTCTTCTCCTACTTTTTTATCGGTTACCAGATCGTTACACATTAGTGGATACAACATAGGAGCACATGATGGAGATATATACAACCTGTTCCAGTCAAAGACCACAGCATTCAAAACAGACGGGGGTTAACCCATGCAGTATCTACTGTTATGTAATAGCTTATTTATACACAAGTGGGTATACCGTTCGCGACCAGACGAGAACAAACTAGAGACTGATGGAATCTTGCACTGTTGGCGATCAGAACAGACTTAAAGAGTGTGCTCAGATGTCGGTTAAGTATGTCAATATGGGATATTGACTTGTACTTTAGAGAATGGCCTTCAGCTAGCTTATGATTGAGAAGCTCCAATATTGGTCACTCTTGGTCTGTCTACCAAGCGCGTCTTGTGAGTCCGTTATCACGTGTCCATACTGAGGGGTGAAGTCTGTAATGTCCTAAGAGCGTTTACACTTTCCAGAGATCATGTGGGGGTAAACATGGCTCACGTGCTACAGTGATCATTGAGGTGAGTTTGCTTAAACTAGCTTAGTCACAAAAGGAGTGCATCAAGATGTTCTTACTCGTCATTCTAGCCCAGTCAAACAGGTCAGTAACTGCGCATATCTGACGGTGAGTTGTTTTGCTGTCTTTCAGCGTTCTTTGTCAATAGGACTGCAGTCGACAGATTTATTGAAGCTTGCTTTCGTTTATTTCCATTCACCTTTCCCTTACACCTATAAACCGTCCAGTACAATTTTCCATCGACCAGCACAGAGAAATGAACGTACAAACAGAGATCTTTCTCCCTCGTGTAACAACCTACGAAACTACAAACTCATGGACAGACTTCACGATATATTTCTCATTAACGATCAACATCTAACTTGTTTGGGTGGTGCGTGAGGTTTGCTCATGAACATATCACCGTCAGTTGAAGACCCACCCTAATGTCAATGAGTAATCTTTCCAGGTCTTCTCTCAAGATCTGATCTGTCTTCTCAGTGAAGTCACTTTATACAGAACATTTCGCTCTTCTGGTTGCCTATTCTAAGCTGGTACTTCCACCTGAGAATTTATTCGGGAGGTAAGAAAATACTATTTTCCAGCAGACGATATGGTTTAGTAATTATGATAGAAGGCTTTCTTCTGGATATAAATGATAGCATCCAACAGATAGCGTAAAACTATGGGGTGTGGTCGTTTTCTACACCAGTGCTGTGTGATTAGTGCGATTAAAAAAAGAGGATAACAGATCATCGTATTCAACAGGCAAAATTTTGCTTCATTTTAACCAAGCCTTGCTTGACGTGAACGCAAGCAAGATGTCTGTGTATTATCACTCAGTATAAAGCCCAAGAACTTTGATGAACACCAGTCAAAAACCTCATGGAGGGTGGTTTTTTACCAGAACGATTTTTGTAGGTGTAAAAAGAGGCTGGTGATAATAGCTAGTTAGCCAGTAGCTGTACGTCCCTAAAATAAGTGACAGTAGACTGCACCGATTTTGAAGTATGTAGAATGGAAGATGTGCTCAAAAATGGTTGACGGATGAATCAACAGTAGCAGGAGACAACAGCAAACACATTCAGAAGATCAGCGTCGACACGAGCGGCGACCAGTTTTATAGACATCCTTCGTAAATATAACAAGGCTTGCTCTCGCCACGTCAGATTGCACATTTGTAGCAACAGCCGTGGAATCATCTTAAGGTGATGACAATTAATCAACAGGATGTGTGGTGTAAGTAATCTACCTAACGAACAAGGAATAACTAAAAGCCAGGGACGAGGTCGTCAACTGTCGAGCCCACGGCTTCACAACATCATCAGATGTAACCACTTCAAAAGGCATTCTCCTAATCTTTTTCTGTCATTGTAGTCTATACTATCCCCTAATACTCTCTTTGTCGTCAGGGAATATCGCTTTATGTATTCCACCTTGTGCCTTATGATGACATTTTCAATTCAGGGTACTATTCCAGCCTGAACTGTCGATCTTTGTATACATCTTGAACAGATTCGCCTAGTGGACTGTGTTCCCAGGCTTGAATGAATGTAATTTCTATGAATGTTTTTTCTGTTGAAGCAGAACGTCGGCAAGCCAAATATAAAACTCTTACTTAGTGTCATTCAGTTTGTTTATCCAACTAGTTTTTTCCACTGGAACGTGTTCTTGGTTCTCTCTATCATGTTCTAAGTAATTCTATGTCAAGTGTACTAACAGGAGGTTCATCAAGGTTGTCACTGACGTGTCCATCTTCAGCACTGGGCCTGTAACTCTGTTTCAGGTCATATCATATCTGTGTATATTTTCAATAGGATGGACAGTGTGCAATCCAATGTTTTAGGTGATTCACAAAGTCTCATTATGATAAACCAACTAGTAGGTCTTGTTCAAAAACGTTTGACATGTAATGTCTAAAACAACAAAAAGAAGTTCAGACGAATGTCAAGGTGAATATCACAGGGCCAAGCTTGTCCATAATGAACTCAAAGTTCACAATAACAGTAACAAACAGGACCTTTCAGAGATGTTGCAGATATCCTGATTCACAACTACGCTGCTATTTGTCCACATTGATTTGGAGTAAAAGTGTTGGTAGTTGTCAACAGTTTGCAGTTAGTAAAAGCATTGGCTAGGAGTCATCGGATTCACCGTTAAATACTTTACGCTTCGTTTATACCTTATGGTTGAAATTACGAGAGTGGAAATAAATGTGGTAACCGCCACATTCTAGAGGTCCAATGCACACCACCAACTCTCAAAATGTTTGTCATAAACGCTGTTAGTGTCTGGTCATCCTTATTAGCAGAACCGTCTTAGAAAATGACGTTACGCCATCAGTGATACTTGACAGAAACTAATTTACTGATGAGTAGTCGGGGATTTAGTTTATTTTCTAGTTGACCATCACTCACATTTGATCGCAGCCTTCGCATTCAGATAGACTTCCCAGCCANATCTGAATGCGAACGCTGCGATCAAATGTGAGCGATGATCAACTAGAAATTAATTTCCTTATATTTTTTTAAAAATGAGCTCGCCGTCTATTTTCCGTTAGCATTCACTACTGCGTCACCACTTCCAAGCTGCACGACGACGTTATGATCATTCCTAAGTATCACACCGCTTTCAATGAAGCGATTTAGCAAATAAAATCTATTTCACACAGCGGTCAAATCAAATTAACCAACGATGCCTGACGTGCTCTGATGAGGCTTACGTGATATCCCATCAGGGTTATGGTACGACACCAACCTCTGAGACTGCGGCCAGAAATGGCCTCACTCGCATAAAGCACATTTTTATTGCCCAGCATCTGTTACATTATCCGGTGTGCTTCAAGAATGTTGTGAAATACTTTGACTTCTGATTCTCTGAAAAGCTTCTCCGATGCGACACTAAATGATGCAAGCTGAAAGCTGATATAACTCCTCATCCCGGAAGTCTAATATTACAGTGAGCTAAACAGGAATGTCGGGAGAAACACTGGAGCGAAGTAGGAATACTGGAAACACCTAGTGAGGTTTTGAAATTGGCAGTAATAAAGGTCAATTGGGGAACAGAACTAAACAGTCGATAAAGACAAACGAATTATTTTCCGCGGACAAAGGAGGAAAACGCGCGTCCAATAATGCGTTCGTTCGTGAAGATGCGCCAGAAGATCAATAAACAGGTCAACGCAATCTTCCTTTGAATGCGTTCAATTTGACCGGTTCCGATATCTCGACCGAAGATGATATGGAGTTATGCAAGTTTTCTTAATTCCCAGGCGTTTACACATTTCCGAAACTTTTGAAGCAGGGGCTTTGTTTAGTAAATATGCATTACGGTATCCCCTGATCTGCAACAATGTGTTCCATCACCACCCCGCATACAGCGTCTGTGAACCGATCAAGTATAGTGGCTGCTTTGCTCCATCCCCGTAGAGTCCAAGAAGTAAGAGATCCACCTTGCCAATCCTCCTATCCCGCGAAAAGATACGCGCAACCTTCTCCATTGTAAAATATTCCTACATTCGGTATAAAGTTCCGAATGAAGTCAGTCATTAACAACATTCAACATTTTAGAAGAGTTTGGACAACTATCTTAAGCCATCAAACACACTGTTTATCTTCAAACTCTGTGTATCCCCTGATGACCTTTTTGAGTGTGATCCTGGACAAATTTAGCCATTAGATGTGTACGATTTGGATACGTTCCCACGTTGTCCAACTCGCCTCGAAAAAGGTTTCCTTAAAACAGTTCGTTGAAGTATTTACTCACACCTCCAACCAGCATTTGGCTTACTGCATGCTCACTAGGCCGTTGTAAAATCAACGATACTTTATTCACGTTTCTATACATGTGCACGCACTACTCAGATTGCTGGGAAATGTGCGATTGCTGCATGTCGATAAATCCAGCAGAATGACGTTATGTGAGTTATAACCAGAACACGCACACTTCACGGGATATTCCAAATCGTTGACTCAATATTCCGGTTGCCTGAGTAAATCACGATTAAATCGCAAAGTACCAAAACGGATAGTTGACAAAATTGTATGTTACTAACCAGACCAAAAACAACATGATCGCATGAAGTCTGACAAAAATGTCGCATGCACAATATTCGCCATAGTAAATACAATTTCTCTAAAATTAATCGTCTCGCGTGTAGGATTGCGTACTTTTTCTTACTGTCGTAATCATTCATTGTACGAGGAAAATTTTTGCGATAGACGGACGCCAAAAACTTGTCTTGGTCGAACAGTTCGTGGGATTTTCAATTTTCTGACGGCTTCCAGCAATCAACAACCTCCTGCTCTGGATTCTACGCAATTTTTCGACTAAATATATACATTCACTTTTTCCGTCGCCGAAGACTTTATTCCAAAAATTTTCCGGCGCTGATTATATCACGTAGTGGTGAAACACCCAGAAGATGAATTTTGACGTTCCCGAAATTGCGTTGACGGCTGTAGGGTGTTTATAGGCAGATTTGGATGAGGTGATTGGTAAGTGGCTGGTTCGCGGTATAAAATCGAGCGTTGATGCGTAGGTTTGCAGATAACCGGTTTTTGCGCAAGATGTCGGAACTGGTGGACCTCAGTGAAGTGTTCAGAGTGTACTTCCCGGATGGTTGTGACACGTTCGTGGAGTTTCGTGGGAAGTTGGGAAAGTTTCAGTTGGAGACAGAAACGAGTTACTTTCTCAGAAATTGTGTAACACGTGCACAGTACTACCGGGATTGGGGGGAAAATATTTCGGAAAGTGCAGTGTACAAGCAGTGCTACCTGTTTTGTGCGCACTGTACCAGGAAGAGCAGGCGGACGGGAGGCGTGAATCACAAGTGAGTATTTAGTTTTTTACATGGTTATACATATGGTGTTACAGGTTTCGGGATTTTCAGTGTCCGCCGGTTATTCATGTATCGTACAAGGAGGAAGGTTCACGTATATCGCACAGTCACTTGATTCACAATCACAGGACAATGTCGGTCGACTCAGGAGTATAGCCCGACAACCGTATCCTAGAAAGCACGACGGAGGAAGCTGTATGTGGGTTGTTGGACAGTTTCCACAGAACCCGAGAAGTTATCGATTACGTTAGGCGTTAGTATGATATAGTGATGAATCCTAGTGACGTAAGGTCGTTAATACGGAGGAAGCGACCACGAGAACGTCCGAATTTTGATTTAGAGAGCATACGTAAAATGCTAGAACCTGTAAGACCTACGTATTTAAAACGGACGATGAGGGCAACCTGTTGGTTTTGTCGTTTACGTCTGAGAGATTTCAAGAACTCTACGTAAATTATGGGGGTGTTATAATGGCAGATTCCACAGCTGAGTGCAACAACGGAGCTTACCATCTATGGAGTGTTGTTATCACAGATTGTGATGGTAAACGTAGGAGCGTTTTTATAGTTTTTTCCCCAATGAACGTTTGCTCTGTTACCAGGTCATGTTGGACAGCTTTAGGCAGCTGATGCCAACAATAGATGTGAAGACGATAGTAGTAAATGGGCACCCGGAACAGCTGGGATGTTTAGCAGAATATTTTCTCAACGCTAAGATTCTGTTCTGTTCAATTCATATGAAACAGAATATGCTTGGCAGATGTAGGCAATTGAAGGGGATATCTTCAGATGAAAGAAACTTTCTCGCCGAAGAAATGAGTGATCTGTTGTATTGCAAATCCGAGGAGGAGTTCAGCGGGGTAGTTCGCAGCATTTGCAGTCCAATAGGGAACTTGGTGAGTAGTTACAAACTCACCTGTTTCCTGTGAAAAAGCACTGGGCCATGTATGCACGACGTGGCACTGTGCACTACGGGAATAAGACTAACAAAGGGGTAGAGGTGGCTAATAGATATATCAAAGGTAATCTGTCACCTCGGTTCACGTTATACGACTGCATAAGGGAGATAATGAATCGAAACGAGTACTTGGAAATGAAATTCCGACGGATTGTCACGATGCTGCTAGTGAAGGATGGACGTTCTGCATGTGAAACGGGTGGCGTAAGTGCATTGGAACGACTTTCTCCATATGCACTAAGGGTAGCTGCGGATAACTGGAAAAGGCTGTTTGCGTGTCGGACACGCAACCGGGCAAAGTAACGTTTGCTGATGAACACGTTGTCAGCGTTCACGGTCATGGGTCCTGTACGTGTTCGCCCTTCCTTAATTGGGAACTGCCATGCAGACACCTTATGTGGTGTTGTAATAATGACCTTATCGATGCAAGTAATATGTTGAGAAACAGTCGTTGGTTATTGCCCGAATATGCCCGAAGCTGCGCAGTTAACGGTGCACGCTTGGGATGTTTTATTAAAGGAGAGGTTAAAAATATAAGGCAAGCAAACTGATAGAGACTAGGAACCTTACGTCGAACATTTATGAGGTAGTCAGCAGCATGTCAATTAAGAGTTATGAGTGGACTGTGAGAGCGTTGAAACAGTTTTTGGATTTAGCTACATCAGGCGGAAAAATGTTCGTAGGATCGTGTGCAGGCTTTGACCCCGAAGTTGAAAGGCGAAGATCGTTTCAGCCGAAGCTGTTGTAGTCACCAGCATCTAGTTTTCAAGTGAGACAACGGAAGCAATCTATGCGGAAAACGTTCCCAACAGTAGGCTTTGGAAACCAGCCTGCAATGATGGACTACACGGAGTTCGTTGGGAGTGTCCGGCTACGTCACATCAGCAGCAACTCCTCGTCCAAGTATGTCACAAAATAGAGTAAGGGTGGCGTTCGTAGAAAGCACCTTCCTTCCGTGGACGACCAACATTGTTCGGAATGTGGCCGAGAGGATTTGGCGGATGAGGACTTAACCGACCGGATCCAGTGTGACAGCTGTTGCCGTCGGTGGCATCAGCGTTGTGCCGGACACCCAACTGTCGCTACCGTTTTCAAATATCGCTTCTGTTAATCAGTTGAACGTTTCCAGTTTCACCGCTTGCACCGCTTGATTTTATTTGTCCCCTCACCATGCCATCAGTATCCGCACTGCTTGCTTGCATTAGCCCTTTCATGCCAGGCATTTTAACCTACCTCATTTTTATTCCGTTTTTCCCTTCCCATCCCGTTTTGCCGCACTCATCGTTTCCGTTGTTACGTTGCAGGATGGGCGGGGCTGCTGCAAAATCCAACCCCTCATCAAACCGGTGCAACAGTGGCAACCATCTGCGGGTTGTGCTAACGGGGCTCTGGTGCGCAACGGAATGACTTTTGTATGGTAAAAAATAGCACAATACATTTTCATCATAATTAAGTATCTCCGCCTTTCAAAATGAAATAGGTTTGGGTGCATTTAGAGGAATGGAAACGATTGCGGTTACTCGAGATGCACGACCACCATACGAAAATACTGCGGTTGTAGAGGTGTCCTTGACGTCCGAAGTAGGTTACTCCGTACGGGTGCAATTCACAGCGAACGTACATTTCTCGTTGATAATATGTAAGCATGTGTGATGCAGTGTACCCATGTATCACTCGCTATCGTTATATTACCATGAGTTCACGTTCACCGCCTATCGTTACGTCACTTAGGAAAATGAGCAGGACCATACAGCAAAATACGTTCGTGCGGCTTACCTGAGGATTACGGCAACACGCGAGCGTAGGATTATTGTACATGATTCCGTGTGGTCCCTAGAGCGTGGGCCTACATTAAGTCCTTTGCGTCCTGTACGTCTACCCGGGAATCATGCGTATTGTTCTAGATGGTTAAAATTCCACCACCATTTCACTGGTTGCTGTCTGGAACGATGCGTAAGGTGTTCTTTGGGGACTACAAATGTAGCCAGCATTATGAAGTTCCGTAAAAATTACGAACTCGAGATTGTACTACCGTGTGTAGTCTGGGTAGTACAAAGAAAACACCAGATTATTGCAGGTTGTACACACTCGCTCAGTATCCGTTACAGTTTATCTGACCCTATATGCCATTACCATGTAACTCTAGCCAGCATCCTACACACGTGTTGCCCCTTTGCCTGCTCTCCAAACATGGCTCCTTGTGTGTTTGCTGCAGCATGCACGATAGAAACCCACCATCCCTAGGATCTCCGAAACCCAGAAGAGAATGACATCACGTACGGGGTTAAGTTCCTGCAAAAACCACATTCAAGCAATACAGGAACTTTGAAATCCCGCCTGTTATGTTCTCCCCAGTCGTGGTCATTAGCTGCTGCCAATACCTGCTACACGAGACTCACTCTAACGAAGAAGCCAGGCCTACTTGAAAGCAATCAGGTGTGGTTGGGTGTCCTGATGAAGCTGTTTGAACACGGGTAATTTCTTTCACAGAATGAGAAAATTCATATGCATGCATTTATTACATACTTCGCCGTTGGATTTCACAACATAGGAGAAAGCAGTGTGTGGAAGAGGCTGGGAAACAACGTACAAAGTTGGGGTCGATGGCGAGGCTGGACTCCCTTCGTTCTGATAACCCTTTTTTCAGGCTGCGGGTGCGACATCACCAATTGTTCTGGTCTGTTCGTGACCAGTCAATAGCGGAGCGGTGTCTTGGCAGCAGCCCTTGCAAATAACACTGACAGTTGAAGAGACTAGCTGCTTATACTGGTGTTCGTTGAGGCGGGTGGACTTGGAGTGATGCCCATTCCGACACTCGTAGCGCTACATTGCGTTTTGTGCGTTAATTTTGCCCCCGGACCAACCGCAAACGCTCAGTGCCTCAAGCGCCACCAGATCTGACACGAGACAGTGTCGATAGGGACAATCAATATACCATGTGGAACGGTTAATTGTCTGTATTTCAGAAAAAGACAAGCGCGGCAAAACGGGAAATATCAGATACCATGTAGCAACATTAGTTCAGTACGTAGCGATCTGGTATGACACTCGAAATGATTAACAGTAACCGTATGTAACTTTCAATACACGTGATGGATATATGAACACACAATTATCGGTGTTTCGATGTCGACAGCGAGAACATTTGATTCAAATTCCGGTCAACCCACGCGACGGAACGTAAACACTATCACGACGACCGGACCAACGCCAACCGGAGGGGAAACAGTACAGGAGGTCTCATTGCGCCTACCTGTAATGTTCCTTCGTTTGACTCAGTGGTCTGCGATCAAGAAGTACTTCTCTCGTGACGTACCTTCAGAGTATGCACTACGAACTTCCAGAAAACTCCTCCAATACATCAACAACAACGGTAGAAGAAACACACAATCGAAACAGAACCTCCATTTATACTGTGACAATGTACCATTCGCAAACAGCTCCGCAAAGCAAAATGACGCACACCCAGACTAATCAAACAGAACTTCCAAGCCCTACATTTAAACACCCCACATTCATTGACGATGGAAACCAGCGTCCATCCGGAACACAAACTGACTCCTAATTCACTCATATGGCGAAGCCATACATGGCCATAAACCACCTAAGGAATCCAACCAAACCGCACGTACTACCGATAGATCACACATCACATACATCATTCAGCTTGCCTCCGATACACACTTATATGAACGAGAAAAGTCATATTCCCCATTCTACCATGTTGAGCGTTCCTGCAGAACATGTTAACTTAGACGGAAACCACCACACACATATACCAATCTACAGCCAATTTTCAAATGAGCGCCAACAAAATTTTCGACCAATCACGTGCACTTTTACAGCCGATGCCTACCTACCGACGTTCTCCCTAGAATGACCTTGAACTGTTTGAAACATCTACCAGACACAATCTAGTGAAAGATAAACTGACGTAACATAACAATTTATGAAGCGTATCTTGATAGCGAGCGAATCATCTATTTTCCTGCTGCATGCCCTGAGGTTTCGCAAAGTATAACCATCCTCTTCTTGATCAAGCCCTTTTTGGTAACCGATTTCACGTTTGTACTTTAATTATTTGTTGTTCTGTATCCCCTCTGTTTATCTGCGAAGATCGCGCATAATCCAGCCTCCTTCTCACACATATGTTGTGAAATATACTACATCACTGTTATCTCGTGAAATACTTAGTGATGACTGCGATGTATTGACTCATGGAATTGGTCGGTGGAAAGGGGCCCATCACATCCACCGATCGTAAATCCCCAATTTTGCTGGCCGGGATTGGTTGTGTGAGGTATTTGCTGGTATAGTTAGCGCTCTTCAGTAGATCACACTGCTGACGTACCCCCACATGCTTGTTAACTTCATTCTTCTGCACCGGCAAATATGCCTTTTGCTGTTAGTAGTATGGTGCGATCACTGGCACTCACTACACCATTCTCTTAACAATATAATGCGTAACATAATCTATGACCACCAATATCGACTGTAAAGCAAACAGAACAGAAGGGGCTGAACTCCGGTGAAGCAAGCCAAGTGGAGCGACTAAGCCACGCAGTGAACTATAAGCGGGCAAAACAATATGTATGGGTGATTAAGTCCGGTTAAGTTGCAAAATTGAGAGAGGGTTAGTCAAAAAGTGAGCTAAATTAAAATTCACGCATCAGAAATGTCTGTCATGAAGTTTCAAGCCTGAAATTTTAATTTATATGGCGAAATCACCCTTTATTCGTGATTCCCCTCAAACATCCCCGACGTATTAAAAATATGATCGGCATTGCCGGCACTGTTCTGGACGCACGATGAGAAGATCTGCGGAGTTTGTTTCCTTCCGAGCCGTTGAGGAAACCGTCCAGTTTTCCGTCATTACGTGTGCGAGATTGTAAACCCGTCAGTCTTTCCTCGACCCACGTGTTGTCTAACTTATTCAGGTCACAGGTTGTGAAATATTTCGACGTCTGATTCTCTGAAAAGCTTCTCCGATGCAACATTAAATGATGCAAGCTGAAAGCTGATATAACTCCTCATCCCGGAAGTCTAATATTACAGTGAGCTGAACAGGAATGTCGGGAGAAACACTGGAGCGAAGTAGGAATACTGGAAACACCGAATGATGTTCTGAAATTGGCAGCACTAAAGGTCAATTGGGGAACAAAACTAAACAGTCGATATAGTAGCAACATTCAACGTTTTAAAAAGGGTTTGGTCAGCTATCTTACGTTTACAAACACGATGTCCATCTTCAAACTTTCTGTTTCACCTGACGACCTTTTTGAGTGTGGTCCGAAAAACATTCAGCCGTCAGATGCGTAATACGTATACAACCAATCTGCTGTCTACCACCTGTCGAGAACAGCTTGCTTGAAACGGTTTGTTATATGGCTTACTCACAAGATCATCTAGCAATTGGCCTATGACACCCAAAATTATTTTAATGACGTGTTTGCTCACGTATATGCAACGCCCAAATTGCTATGAAATGTGAACTCGGCGCTTAATAATAAGTCCAACAGGACGATGTCATGTGAGCTTTATTTGTCACGCACATTTCATGCGGCCCTCCAAACCGTCGACTCAACTCCCCATTTACCCGAATAAATCTCGAGTGCATAGTAAAATACCACAACAAACAGTAGATAAGGTTATATATTCCAATAATCATAGCAAAAATAATAATGTCGAACGAGTTCTTTGTCAAAAATTCCCCATACATATTGCCTGTCATAGTAAATGTTATAACCCCACATTTTCTCATCTAACTTGTGAAATTACGTTCTCTCTCCCGATTCCCATATTATCCATTGAGCGAGGAAATGTATCTGTGACGGATGGACGCACGGAACTTCGTCTAAGCTGAACGGTTCACGAGATGTTCAACTTTGTGACGTTTTCGAGCAATCGACGAAATCCTGTGTTGGAATCTACCCATTCCTCCGCTTGATTTTGGGATTTTCCGCTATGTCTCGCCAAAGCTGATTTATCTTGACAATTTCCGGACGCCAATCTTATTCCTTAAGAGCAATAAATTCCGAAGGTGCGTTTGGACACCCTCCCGGAGTGACCTTGAAATATTTGAAAAATCGCTCATCACACAACCTTGTAAACAGTGAGTTAGTGTAACATCCCATTTTCTAGACTGAATCTGTGAAATCAGCGAACTATCTATTTCTCTGTTGCGTGCGTGAAAGTTCCATAAACTACAGTCGTTTTCTCTTTGAACACATAATTCTTGCAAGAAACTCCACGTTTGTGCTACTGTTAAATTATTCGTTTATGTATGGTTTGCAAATATCCACATTGAACGCGCATAGCCAAGCGTGCTTCTCACATATACGTTGGGAAATATATATTATTTATTTATATTTATTTATTGAATCATTTCCCATGGACAAAGGAGTAAAACGCGCGTCCAATAATGCGTTCGTTCGTGAAGATGCGCCAGAAGATCGATAAACAGGTCAACGCAATCTTCCTTTGAATGCGTTCAATTTGACCGGTTCCGATATCTCATAAAAAAGTTAAATGTGACAACTTCGTGCACGGATATTGTCGAGGACTGCCGATTCCAGAATTCTAATGATTCGTCAAGCTAGGTTCAGTCTTGATAAACGGATTGGAAATAACACAACGTTACGAACGAGTTGTAATACTCTAAGTTTCGACCACCTCGGGTGGCGTTCCTCAGAAGTGTTGTCATTTCGCAAAGTTTGTCGATAGGCCGGATCCCAGGAAGTCATTTCTGTGATGTAGCGAGAGTCTAATGAATCCACAGCCAACCCAACAACCGATTTCCATTTAAAAACACGGCCGTACAATCAAGTGTGTTATTATTAAGATGTCCAATAACAAGGAGAATAGTATGAATTAACTCACGTGAAAATCAAAGAACCATGGATTTTATTCGGCCAAGTTGAATAAGTTCGTGACCAAATATATGCACGAACACAAAGAACGACGTAATAAAGCGGGGATCAGACGTCATCAAATCAAGCATTATTATGAACACAAAACCTTTATACTGGAACACACCAGCAACGCTGAAGCAAAGAATGAGTAGAATACCGCAGACACCCAATTGTCTAAAAAGAGGAGTGAATCAGTTGCCTTATGACCATGGCCATGACCGATGTAATAGTTACCAGAAATGGAATCATGAAGTGATATGACCTACTTGAACTGAACCTAACATGATCGTCGTCTCTTCACCGGCGGTGCAATACGAGTACGCTGATGACCTATTTAACTAAACGGCTGCAAATCACAACGCAGCATGGTTGACAGATTAGCCTGTTAGGGTGACCGAAGCCAAAGGACGCCTGCGCTTATCCATCACTGCAATTGGCTTGCGCTGCACTACTTGCAGTTCCACCCACACACCACATATCCAGTGTAAACCCGAAGGAATAAGACCGGGAGGTGTACCAGTGGGGCCTTTGTGTCCAGCCGACCAATGCTGGTTAACCAGTTGATTGGCTAATAAGGAAAGGAAATTCTTGTCTCTCGGAAACTAAACAGAGAGAGACTGCAATGACGAGTCCTAAACTAAGAAGAAAGATTTGTGAAGTGTAGCATTGCAGTATACGAGGGTCGGTTAGTGCATCCCAAAGAAGACAGTGATGAAAAGCAAAATTCTCATCGAACTATGTAAAGCCTGGCAGACCATTCATCGCACAGTACACCAAAAAAGCCGAAGAAAAGAATGGATAGAAGACCACAGACACTCAAGTTTCTGAAAGGAGAGGCGGATTAGTTGTCAACGACCAGGATGTTGGCCGATGCAGTCATTAACAGAAGTAGAATGAATACACTGATATGACCTACATGAGCCTAACGCACTCGTCGCCTCTTCGCCGACGGTGTACTATGAGTACGTTGGAGACCTACTAACCCCAAAACGGCTAGTGCATTCGCGGCCGCACACATCGCAACGCCATATAGTCACGTCACCGCGACCTATGGCACCGATGGTTCCTTTGCGTACCGCACGCTTCCGCTCGCGACCGCGCAATAATTGCTCGTTGAACTTTCGGACGCCCGCCCGAACCGTATTCCTCCAGGCCGTCCAGTTCAACGCCAAATCTTCCCAACCTCTAAAATCAATGTTACAACGTGAAAGACATACCTGCAAAATATCCTGGTACCTCCGCTTCTGGCCACCGGGATTTCGCTTACCTGACTCCACTTGTCCGTACAGTAACTGCTTCGGGATACGGTCATCGCCCATCCGACGGACGTGACCGAGCCAACGGAGCTGATTCAGCATCAACATGGCCTTCATCCCGTCCATACCCGCTCGACGCAGTACCTCAGTGTTCGGAATCATGTCCGACCACCGAATACCCAAGATGCGCCTCAGACACTGCGCATGGAAGCGGCTCAGATAGCTCACGTTCCGTTGATACAATGTCCACGTCTCATTGCCGTACAGCAGTGTAGACAGTGCCATTGGGCGGTAGACACAGCTTCGTGGCCATCCTCAGGCTATGATTCTTTTAGACACGCCTTTCAAGACGTTCGAAAGCAGCGCTAACCTACGCCACAGGCGCTCTCAACTCGTGGTTTACGGACAGATCTGTCGACAGGTTGCTATCCACGTAAAAAATCCCCGCAGCCATTCACAGGGTCTACAAAAACGCGAATATGAGGTGGCGGTACACAAGCAGCACCTCCACCAGGGGAGGGCTGGAAGAACGAAAACGTCTTACCTGTGTTGATATCCTATCAAAACTTTGATGCTTCCGACTCGAAAGCTGTAGCTACACGTTGCAGTTCTTCTTCACTCTGTGCCAGCAAGGCGATGTCATCAGCGTTCGTCCGGCTTTTGACCTCAGCATCATTCTTTCCAGAGATCCGAAAAACAACTGTTACCATGGCAGTGAAATATATAAGCTGAACAACGCTGGAGCTAGAACACAACCCTGCTTCACGCCAGTGACGATGTTAGTTGCTCGTTGAACGTTCGGACGCCCGCCCGAACCGTATTCCTCCAGGCCGTCCGGTTCAACGCCAAATCTTCCCAACATCTAAAATCAATGTTACAACGTGAAAGACATACCTGCACAACATCCTGGTACCTCCGCTTCTGGCCACCGGGATTTCGCTTACCTGACTCCACTTGTCCGTACAGTAACTGCTTCGGGATACGGTCATCGCCCATCCGACGGACGTGACCGAGCCAACGGAGCTGATTCAGCATCAACATGGCCTTCATCCCGTCCATACCCGCTCGACGCAGTACCTCAGTGTTCGGAATCATGTCCGACCACCGAATACCCAAGATGCGCCTCAGACACTGCGCATGGAAGCGGCTCAGATAGCTCACGTTCCGTTGATACAATGTCCACGTCTCATTGCCGTACAGCAGTGTAGACAGTGCCATTGGGCGGTAGACACAGCTTCGTGGCCATCCTCAGGCTATGATTCTTTTAGACACGCCTTTCAAGACGTTCGAAAGCAGCGCTAACCTACGCCACAGGCGCTCTCAACTCGTGGTTTACGGACAGATCTGTCGACAGGTTGCTATCCACGTAAAAAATCCCCGCAGCCATTCACAGGGTCTACAAAAACGCGAATATGAGGTGGCGGTACACAAGCAGCACCTCCACCAGGGGAGGGCTGGAAGAACGAAAACGTCTTACCTGTGTTGATATCCTATCAAAACTTTGATGCTTCCGACTCGAAAGCTGTAGCTACACGTTGCAGTTCTTCTTCACTCTGTGCCAGCAAGGCGATGTCATCAGCGTTCGTCCGGCTTTTGACCTCAGCATCATTCTTTCCAGAGATCCGAAAAACAACTGTTACCATGGCAGTGAAATATATAAGCTGAACAACGCTGGAGCTAGAACACAACCCTGCTTCACGCCAGTGACGATGTCAAAATCATCAGAGGTCGATCCACACGATTGCACCTTCGCCTTCATGCCCACATGCAACAATCTAACCATACTGACGAACTCACGTGGACATCTAAACTTACCAAGCACCGTCCACAGCGTTTCGCGGCTCACGAAATCGAAGGCCTTGGTGAGGTCCACGAACAGGACATATAAGGGTTAGTTCAGTTCCCGGCACTTCTCCTGAAGCTGTTGAGCAGCAAACACCAGGTTGATTGTACTTCGACTCGCTCACAATCAACACTGCTCCCCGAGATCATTGACCTACAAAACAGTTGCATTCAAACGGTTCAGGAGGATTCTGGCAAGCACCTTGCCTGCACAGCTCAACAGGTTGATACCTCGATAGCTGTGGGCGCATTGTTTGCTACCCTTCCCTTTGAACAAGGGTACGACAATGGCGTCCTTGAAGTCTTGCGGCATCACCTCGTGCTCCCAAATGGAGTGAACCAGCCGGAGCAGAGCGCGTTCCAACGCCGGACCGCCATTCTTCTGGATCTCACCTGGCAACCCATCCTCGCCTGCGGCCTACCAGTTGCGCAGTTGACCAATCGCCCTCTACAACTCCAGCAAGTCTGGGGCGAGAGCAAGCCGAGATTTGACGTCCTGTTGCGGCAGGCTGTTCACAGCCACCTAATCAATTGTAGTGGGGCGGTTTAGCAGGCTGCCAAAGTGGTTCCGCCTGACTTTCATGATGTTCTCCGGCTGGCTGCAAGAATAGCCGCTGTCCACGTCTACCAGTGCTTTAGTAGACTGGATAGACGGACCGAAGATAGCTTTAAACGGATCGTAAAGCTCCTTGTGTTGCCGACGATCTGCAAGACCCTGCATGCGCTCGTCCTGTTTCCTTCACCAGTTGTCCTTAATTCCGCAAACACGCTCAGTCAGTTGACGGCGAATGCTCCGGAACCTAGCCTTCTTCGCTCCATTGGCCGGGTGCAGTGTGGATGTGGCGAACGCGGCATCCTTCTCTCGTAAAAAGTTACAGATAGCCACGTTGTTTTCATCAAACCAATCCGGGCGTTTCTTGCGCTCCACACCGATCGTCCCGGTGGATGCAGCCATGATCTGTTCCTTCAGATGTTGCCACATACCCTCGGGGGTAGTGGATGAAGGAGCGTTTTGTAGACGAGGGACGACTGCACGTTGGAAGGCAGTCTTCGTCTCCCAGTCCTCCAGCCGTCTAATATCCAACTTCTGCCATTGTCCTGAAGATCTACAGTGGAGAGACTTACATACATGAATAAACAATTTGGTCCTGACCAGCCTATGGTCCGTGCTACATTCAACGCCGGGCATCACCCGCGTGATGCGCACTTCACGAATGTCGCGCTGCCGCACAATCACGTAGTCAAGCATATGGTGGCGTCCGCCGCGTGGATGAGTCCACGTCGTGATGTCGCTCGCATCCAGCTGGAATCGGGTGTTCGTGATAACCAGCTCGTGAGTAGCACACAGGTGCAGCAGACGATCACCGTTCGCGGTGACTGAACAAATGCCGTAGGGTCCGAGGACTCCCGGCCAAGCTATTGAGTCGCGCCCAACTCTAGCGTTCAAGTCACCCAAAACAATCAGTCGGTCATTCACTGGCGCAGACCGGATTGTGGCGGACAGCTGATCATAGAACTGGTCCTTGGTATCATCAGTGTGACATATAGTTGGACAACAAACACTAACAGATGTAACACACTTACCTCGACCGAGTCGCAGACGCATCGACAGATTCGAGGGCTGATGCCGTGCGGTTCGCCTATCATCAAACCATTGATGCGGTCAGCGACTGCAAAACAGGCACCATGCTTCCGAACACTGTCTGCCAGGTAATTTATTCAGTAGAACGTGTACCCGGGGCCTGCTTCCCGCAACTTACCTTGGTCTGCAAGCCTTGTCTCGCTCATCGCTGCTACGTCGACTCCATATCGACGCAGTTCCATCGCGATCAGGGCGGTGCGTCGTTCCCGTCGTTCTCTGACGCTGCATCGATCCAGCAGCGTGCGCACTTTTCACGTCCCAATAGTGAGCGCCTCGAGTTTCCGGACCTGTCTCAAGTTGGTCTTCCGGGCACTGAAATCTGATTGAGCACCATCTGCTCGGGGATTCGTGGCCGAGGGGAAGAATGGAGGTGAGCATCTGGCCGTAGCATATTGTTGCCTATCCACCGGGCCATGTGCAGCAGATAGAGTAACTCGGTTCATCCTACGTGACGGCCGATGCAGTATGGCAATTGCTTTATTTAGTATCATCATTGTATGTATGAGCTTTGGGTACTGCCAGGAAGCTTAGACCTGGGCAGGAGAGCAATTAGAGCCCTTAACCAAAGCCCTCGACTAAAAGGCCTGTACCGCAGGGCAGCAGGTGACTTGCACACACACGCAGACATGACAGCACCAACCACATAGGAGAGGATTGACAGCCACATCAAGAGAGATCCAGCACGCCCTCACAGGAACAGTTATTCTGTACAGACGATCCTAGCAATCAGACACAGTCAGTCCAAGCAAAAAAAGCATAATGCCCAACCAGGCCACAACATATGATCGCAACGAACGCCTCTGACTTTCGTCTGGCTGCTCCCCTTTGGCCAATATGACCAGGTTGAATATGCAAAGACCGAACTCCCAGTTAACACAGCCCGCCGAATTAAAGCAGCACACATGCCCGATCACCACGAACCAACTACATCAGGTTCAGAAGGACACATTATCCTCAGCCGGATTTTTGATTGCTGTCTAAGATTACGTGGCTGAGTGCAAGACATTGGATGGTGTACTTATTACCTTTAAAATACTTGGTGAGGCCCAAAAACAGGGTTCTCGCCCAACATCCGCTATCCACACACAACGACAAAAATCTGGACCAGATGCATCAGGGTCCCAAGTTGGTGAGGAAAAATGGCGCTTCTACGTCAGTCTTTGCTAAACGAAACCAAAATGATACGATGCCCGATGCAATCATTGGTGAGATGCAGCTTAGCAATATTCGACAGTGCCTCCAGAAAAACTAATCGGTCCATTTGGAAGCAGCTAGTGAACAAGCTGGGGCTCTGGAGATGTCTTAGAACACTATGCATCGTTTCGTCTCTACAAATTCTCCCGTTTTGCGTTAATTTACTATCCATATTTGCCAAAACGCTCCGATTCTCTGCAGCGTATATCTAGAGTACCTACAATAGTAAGCGAACGGTGCTACTCCAACAGCTGTGGCAGAAGTCCTCGTTTCAAGTGTCACGCTAGGGATCTGGCATGTATAATTCGTGATAATAAGAGGCATTATCACAAAGTCTGTCAATCAGTAAAGGACATGAGGCTACATCTTTGTTATCTTCCATGACCACAAATGTCGTTCCTCAGTGTCTGTCAAGTGCAGCTGACTTGGTGAAATACTCAAAAAAGTTAGCAGATACTGATAGCTTCAATCCCTATATTCTTAGTTCTGTCGTTCAGAAGCAACGTTTTACGACAGAGTGCTTAAGGAGTTCTGTAGCTATTACTTTAACTCGCCTGATGACTCATACTCACAACCACTGCTACGTGAATCTACGTTACAAAAATGACAACTGCATTTCAAACTTTCAGTGCTGCCAAATTTGGGTCCACGTGCTATGAGGGCATGATTTTTCGCATTTACACGGAAAATTGGAAATCCTCCTCTGAAGACAGCGATAAACTGTTCTTATTGTACGTATTGATCTACCATCCGCTCTCTCCAAACTTTCATCAAGCTACACTCTGACCGCTACGAAAGTGTGACGACATTCCGCGCTAAAGGAATGTTTTATGAGGTTGAAAATCGAAGACCCTTTGAAGGCGCATTACTTAGTCATCTGAGTCCTTCTCCGATTCTAAGTCATAATTGCAACTAAAGAACGACACAAACGTAGGATTGATATCGAATCCAAACTGCCAACTGTTTCAATTCTCAGAGGTGTGTTTACTTCCGAAAACTTACACTATGCGTGCAATGAGTTCGAGCTACGTTGTTTCCAATACTATGGATTAGCAGAGTGCCTATCATCAAGTGTTAATCAGAGGTGGAGATAAATCGTTCGCTGCATCCGAAGTGTGTGGACATCTCGTTCAATTCTGCCATACTCCATTCGATGCAACTAACGACTTATCATGTTCTCAATGGATTATCCATCAGATCAGAACGGAAGCACTTCCAGATTATCCCCCAAGACAACACTACTAGTGGCAAGGAGGAGAAAGAGCAACACGCAAAAAACTGGCGCGATTTCATGAAGCCACTAATTAATACCGATCAACACTCAACGAAAATAATAGTGCAATCGCTGGTTAACAAATCAGATACTTGAAGGGAGATTTCCCAGACGTACAAAACTAGACTCTGACAGGTTTCAATCGTTGTGGAGCTTGCCACCTCCACGTGATCTGGAATGCAAAAGCCGGGGGTCCCTGGTCTTCTGCATATTACCCCCGACGGATATCGTAAGTTTCTGGCAAAACTCAGCCTTTCATCAAAAACAAAGCAATCTCCTTACAGAATGACACATCAGTCCTACGAAGTCTTCGAAAACGAACTTGCTCGATCTGTGATAACAGGAGTTGACCCAGAAGCTTCCTTCTTATTAGAATCGGAGATTTCAAATTTCGTCTGCCTGCCACGATAACCTAAGTATCAGCTCCGCAAACCCATTTTCCAGGACAGCATCATTCAGTGAGTGACATCAGTCGTCGTTGATAGAAGACAACCTTGCGACAACCAAAGCCATTAGAATATGGCGTCACTGCACGAATTTTCGATGAGTCAGTGAACAAAGATCAGTCGTTTTTGTGCCAAACAAGAATCACCTAAGGAAACAGAAAATCAATATTCAACGTTGATGGCTAGAGGTTCCTTGCTACACTTTCAACTTAATCTGCTGCCGTGGTGGGAACGATAGAGTTGCTGATGCATTATTCCGTGGATATCCTGCATCGTCGCTGCGAAACATTACTTTGATCGGCCCAGAAGATTCACTGTGCTACACTTGAGTCGTTCAATTCCTGATTCTGAACGCTTCGGGTATTTGCTTTTCTCGGTGGACGACATGCCGTCTGCGTCGAGTCCAAACTGAGGTGCTATGAATAGACAGACCGAAAACCTGTTCAAATCAACTTGTCCTTTAAAACACCTGAATCTTAGCTTCTTTAGACCTTCGACTCCCAGAAGCAACTGTTTACTTAAAGCAATTTATGAATCTTCCAGGTTTCTGTTCGCATTTGCGTTCCTGGATATAACAACATCACCTATCGCCATTCATTTCTGCCAGTTGTTCTCTGTTTGGCATGTCATCTCACATCCACCCGGGCTGCTGGTCATATTTTGTCGGAAATAATAAGGTGCGATGAAGAAACAGTGAACATCGAAACGACGGCATATAATCCTTAGTCGAATGATCAGGTGGAACGTTTTAACGTTACTTTCCGGCGGGCCATTTACCTTGGTAACAACTCCAGGTCCATTCCAGTCAGTAATTGGGAGGCCGCTCTCCGTGATACCCTTAATCCCACTACCTCTCTTATTCACTGAAACAAACCATTCCATAAGATTACACGTTCCAACACCACCGAAAATCGGTCTTTGGTGTCTCGTGGTTAATTGTTCCTAGACCGGTCACCTTGCGAAGTAACGCTCGTTCATTTAAGTGCGAAACAGTAGTCGATGTAATCGAGCTCACCGATTCTAATCCCAAATATACTCACGTCAGAATTCCAAGTGTTCGGTGCGAAATTCTTCACCTATCAACTAGTTCCCAGGGAACAAATGCTGCATTCCATCGGTAACGCACCAACTCCCGATGTAGAAACTGAGTGCACTCCAAATACTCAGTATTTCGTGGAATACACGAAAATCAGTCCCGCGATTGTTGAATTCGTTCCGCACATGCAGCCTGTCTACCCAAATCCAACACCGTTTACAGAAGAACAACAAAGTTCGTTCGCACAAATTTAGAAACCCCGAAACTTAACACAGTTACTGTTTCCTCCTATCCCGCCAACCTTTTTGTTGAACGAAGTAGGGGAAAATTTGACGTGTGTACACTTCTATGAGTATTCACTGCTTACATCAAACACATTCACGTCTCCATCCTCTTTCGTTTCAAGTTCTGTGCTGAACTTGTTAGACGGCTAATGGCTATATTCCGGGCTTTCAGTTTTTCCGATTGCGACAAATCTAGGTTTAGAGAGATATCTAAGACACAACACAATCACATAGCTTGTTTTGATCCACGACACAAGAAATGAGAACACATGAATGCATTAAGAAATTTGAAGGTCACAAACCACTGAGATTCCACACTTTGAACCAAGCAGTTGGACACAGTATTACTGACCACGTGCAAGTTCAAGTCATTTGGAGCATAGAAGCAAACAAAGTACAGAAAACATGTCTTGGCACTGGTATGTCCACCGAGCTTGGAATTTAGGTTGCAAACTAAGTGTTAACATCGGCAGACATATCAACACCAAAACCATCAACCCAAGCTACGACCAACACCACTGCTGTACACAACCACCAGAAGACATATCTACTTGACGCCAGTACTGAATGGGAATTCCAGGCAAGCGACACAAGGTTACTGTTAACTCGGATGAAGCGTAAGGCGTTCTTTCGGCCACCGTACAAGGGTTAGACCAGTCACTAAGATCACAGGATTACCTGGTAAGCGAATCTCAGGCAGAGGAGGGGAAGTGACAAGCTTATAGGAAAGATGGATGATAATGTTGGGAAATCAGGCAAGGGCTTCAAAGTGATGAAAGATAGCCATGAAAATAGTGCACTGTGCTACGAATGCAAGTGACTAGTGTGGACATATGTTTGCATGTGATGTAACCCTAACGTGGGTGCATCATGAAGTTTTCGAAAATTGTTTTTGGGAGCCCAGAGCAGTCAAGTGAGAGTGTAAGAGATCAATGGGACAATCTGTGGGAAAGTAAGAATGGTCATTGGAAATTTGTTCGTACCACTGACCAACCGTCCAAATATTTCATCCGGCGGCAAGTGCAATTTAGTGTGAAAAACTATCCGCGCGAACCTGCAAAAGCAACCGAAGAATATCAAGGCTTGCTAAAAGCTGTCGGTTGAACCAAACCGCGAACTCTCAAAAACTTTTCCACCCCACTCAAAAAGCAGGCAGCGGGAAGCTAGGTGTGCATGAATCATTCTACGATACCAACGGAAAGCCTATCCATAACCTGTAGCGATGCTCAGGACATGGGGCTGAACACTTCCAACGGCTGCTTACATGACCACCTGTACCGATGAATACGCGACGTCATGTGACCACCAGCCTATTGATGTTTCTCTGTCGCGGAAGCAGAGATCTCACTTGAAATCTAATTTTTGAAGCCACGTGGCACCTAGTTCGAGATGAATTGCCGTCCGCCATTAGTGTGGACGTGAGCATAACTTTTGCTAAAGAGCTGACGGCTTTATTCAGAAAAACCTCAGTCGGTGAGGCTGCTTCTTATGATGAGTTTTGTCACCATCGCTCCATTTTTGAGAAAGACTCGTAATTCCAGTGGAAACCGCCCACAGATTGGCTTGATTACTATAGCGTCATAGGTGCGTGTAGCTACTGCAATTCGCGGACTAGGAACAACGCTCGAGAAAATGTCCGTGAGCATAAAGATCTGCTTAATCCTGACGGCTGCTTTACTAATCATTTCAGCACTCTGTCGGATGCATGAATTCTGTTGTTCTCATAGAAGGCTGGCAATTAACTTTCAGAATCCATAGAGCTACACACTGAAACTCTCCACCAAGGTAGTATATGTATAGTCAGGATACAGACATTTCCCTAGCACATCCTTCAATGGTAGAGAGAGTTCCAGTATATATACGTACACATATATACATATAACTTGCAACGATGGCATGCAGTGACGAAAGTAGCATAATACGAAAGGAAAAATTTAGTCTACATTGATTAGGGGCAAAAAATCTGGAGGGGTAAACGAGAGCCAATTGCAACGATACGCACAGAAACTGGCAACATCAGTGCCATTGAATCCTATTCTTCGCCGCATCACACGCATCCTTAACCAGAGCTGTGCAGTGTCCTTCGAACCCAAGCTAAAAAGCCGAAAGATCCCACTGAAGCAACCATCACGGTTAGTGCCTTCATACCCGGAACCAGAGCCATGCGCTGACCACCAGGCTGCCGCTTCCAACAAAACTCACCACTAGGAAACAAGGCAAGATATGACAGGCGGTGAATTGATATTCGTGAGATGTAGCCAAGCCATCGAAGCCACTCAGAGGAGGTCAAGATGCTCAAGGGTCGACGGAGTCTACCAATTCAAAAGATGCATCTGCGAATTTCGTCACTGCTGACACGGTGTTCCCACCACATACCGTGAATGCGTCGTAGATACTGATGGTCGAAAACAGATACTCTGTGAACGTCCTCCGGGCAAGTAGACCAGGTTTTGGAGCGCTACATTTGGACTGCTCTTACACAAAAAGACTGAGGTCATGCCGACGCCACGGAGGGTGTAAATGGACAAACGCCATTCACGCCTTTGCCATGCGACTTTCGATCTCATCGGACATTTCACCAGCACTGATACAACTCCCAAGGTGCGCGAACTTCTCAGTCATCATAATCATGAAAAGCAGCGACACGTCAGTCTTTTTCACTTAACTGCCCAATTACCTCCAACAGCTCAACACGAAGGGCGAAAGCAAGCGCGATATCTAGATAATCTTGCAAAATCTTACAGATGTTAGGTGTGAAGGCCATACCAAACTGACCAGTTGAAGCCTCTAATCTTTCTAGGTTGTTCCGGGCTCCATGTGAGCCTGTGGGCCCATTAGGGCGAGATCGTCCGCATATCCTGTTTCTCAAGTTCGAGTACCTGGGAGCAGTTCCTCACCACCGTATTGGCAGCTTGCCAGGGCACACATTAAAATCTACTGCAGAGTTGAATAGGGATGGGCCTGGACTCCACTCTAAGTGCCTAATGTCGGTGGTATTCTACCGGAAACCTTAACCCACCTAAAGGTCTGACAGTAGATTGCTATTGAGATTTTTGCACATCTCCCAGGCACACTCTTCCTTGACAAACAATTCCAGAGTGTAACCCTGTCAACGGAGACGAAGGCCCATCTGATGTCCAGGAAGGTAACAGCTGTTGGCTTTTTACGTGAATGGCGGGGTTCAGGCGTACGGCGGAGTTTGAAGGTGTGATCATCGCAGCCGCGTCCAGAGCGAAACCCAGCTTGTTAATCATTTATTCGCATATTTTGTTTAGTCTACGAAGTACAATGGCTGCGAGCAATTTCGACGCCACAGATCCAGGCTAATCTCTCTACGATTTGCACAGTGTGTGAGCACTTTTTGAAAATCAGGACCTGTTAGCCAAACCCTAACCATTTGGAACTTTACCGATCCAAAGTCTCTGGGACACAGCAATCAGCTCTTCAACTAACACCAGACCTCTGTCTAAAAAGCAGGCAGCGGGGAGCTCGGCCTGGCCGGGTACCTTATGGCGTCCCATTAACTTGAGCCCAGGTGAGATCTCTTTTCCGAGGACGGAGGAACGTTAACAGACCAATAAACACAGACATTTCCCGAAGGCGTAGTTACTGACGTGGATGGGCAGTCGGACTGCTTTCGTACGTGCTCAGCCCAATATCCTAAGCGTTGTTCCACGTTGTGATTATGCGAGTCATTGCTTTTACAAATAACCTTGCTCACACTTGACATCTTGGTACCCGTCACTTGAATGAAATGTAACAGGTTTCGGAAGTTCTCGGTAGCAGCGGATTGTTCAATCGCGATACCGTGTTGTGCTCACCGGCGTTTGCAATCCTCGTGTATTTGCTTCCAGAGTTCCAAACACGCAGTTTTGCGGAGTGAATTATGTCCACTACCGAGTGGAATGCTCCGGCGAGCGAGGTGTTCAGGTGATTGCAAATGGTGATACCACACTTGCGTATTACACACTGTATATATGACTGTGTCGGTGGCATCTTTTGGGTGGTAATCAGGATTGGAGACGAGCGCATACTGGTGAACGTAAAGTTCCCGTGGCCCTGCCAATTCAACCACGTCGGTCTGTGGTTAACGACGAATTGCAGAGAGAACTTGGCACACACCAATGCGTGTTCAAAATCCACGAAGGTGCTCCAGATTGACTTGCATCCTTGAAAACACCCAGGCCACAAATGGCTGAGGGCTATGTGGTCACCCTTTACCCACGACTGACCTGGGGATGGGAGTCGCCGGGTGGTTCAATGACGTGAAGAGCGTTAAAAATTAGTATTAGCCAGAATCGGAGAGTTATCAGCACAGCGGTACAACAAACGTTCATCATTATCTGTCCAATCAGTACTGCACGTGTGGGCCACCTAATTCGCGGTCATCGGCCCTTAATTTGTCTACTTCAGCGTTCATACACGGATACTGTCGAGGACTGCTGATTCAAGAATTCCGATGAGTTGTTGAGCTGAGCTTAGTCTATTTGCAAAGTTTGTCGATAGGTCGGATCCCAGGTAGTCATTTCTGTGATGTAGCGAGAGTCTAATGAATCCACAGCCAGCCCAACAACCGATTTCCATTTAAAAACACGGCCGTACAATCAAATGTGTTATTATCAAGATGTCCAATAACAAGGAGAATAGTATGAACTAACTTACGTTAAAATCAAAGAACCATGGATTTTATTCGGCCAAGTTGAATAAGTTCGTGACCAAATATATGCACGAACACAAAGAACGACGTAATAAAGCGGGAATCAGACGTCATTGCAAACATGGATTCAGCATCGGAAAGTAAGGGTGGACTGACCGCCAAAGAAATTACTTCGATATTTTGGACGCTAAACCATTCAGAAAAAACGTCGACTGTTCTTCGATTGGCCTGTGGCCGTCGTTTCTAAAACACACGGGCCTGCTAGTTCAAAGCTTGTTACCACGACAGCTGCACGGCGATCGTTATCGGTTAAGATTTTAACCAAACGTCTCAACGTACCAAGAAACACTGCCAGTTTTTATTCCGGGCGGTGATCCGCCACGCGTTGGGGGATCTCGGAGTGGTGACCTAGTACTCTGACTGCTGACGCGAAGTTCCGCCAGTTTGCGCCACAGTTAAGCTTTCTCGGGGTTTGTTTCCGAAGGGTTGAGTCCACGACATTCGAGTGACTTGCGCCGATTAGCTACTTCGGCGTCTTTTGCGGTCAACAAATTATCCTCCCAGCTAGTGCTGACAGTCCCGTGCCTCGGAAATCTTCCTGCAATGCGTCGGCCAAAGCCACTTGGTCACTTAACGGACTTGAGGGTAACACGGATAGTAGCTCCAGTGTTTACTCAGGCAGCGGTTGTATCCACATCTCTTGCCAAAACGACTCCAGCAACTGAGATTGGCTTGCAGCATGTTGAGTTTCCCGAAGAAGACCCGGCGACTTATTGTCACCCAACTGTATCCGTTGTAACAGTTCTTCCAGACGCATTTCATCGGACAGTTGCGTTTCCTTAAGAATCGTTTGTTTAGCTGACTCATAACGATCGCTTGGCGAGCCTACTGAGACATCACTAGCCAGTTTCAGCTTGTCTCGGGGAAGGTTTGTCATGAGCTGTGAGAACTTTTCGGAAACATCTGTTTTACAGTGAATGCCGAATTCCATTTTCAACAAGGAGAACCACAGCTGTGGATCAAGATCCCTGGAACAACTAGCGTGATCAATGATAGGGAACCGAGAATTCAGAATTGACCTCCTCAGTGCCCATAACGATTGAGTGAACGCAAACGGATATATAAGTTTATATATATATACATGTATGTATGCACTCGTCATACACTATACACGCTCGAAAGGTAATCAGATGCGGGAAAACTGAACTCAGATGTACATTATGATACATGGCTTAAACGGGCTCACTGATCTGTAGAAATCAAACAGACCGAAGTCGGCCGGTTACGAATAGCGCAAGGGATACACGAGGAGTATAGCACCGACACGTGAAGTTGACTCGTGAGCAAGCGACTGATAGGACAAAACGTTAATACAGTGGAACGACAAGCAAGCAGGCAGCGGAGCAGTACGTTTGTGTGTGCGGGCGATTTGCCGGTAACCATACTTGTACAAACAAACATTTAATCGCGTACCAAATTCGGGAACAGGGAGTACAAGTGTTATTCGTAGCTTTGACACAGTTAGCAATGAACAAAGAAAGGTCGCTACACTCTCCGTGGTGCATGATGATGGCCAACGGGAACATTCCGATAGGACTTACAGGATCAATCAGCAGACCGGTTTTGAACAGTGAATTGTTTTTGTAGGATCGTTAACTGCGGCAGCAGTCCCTCTTTTGAGGCCAGTAAATGCGTTCACAGAGGTGGTTTTAATTCGTCGTCCGATTCTCACCTGTTTAAAACGGGTGATCATTGTGATCCAAGAAGGCAGTGCTGAATCGCGTTTTCAAGTGTTGCTTTTCAAATTAGCAAATTCTCTCCCGGTATCGAAAAAAACTAACCGAATGGCTCTGAGTTTCTTTGTTTTCCGGTGCCGAACCCGCAACATAATATGTCACTGCCAAACTGGCATCCAATTCTCCCGCAGAGGCACTTCCAACAACCCATCCTGACAGCTGACTTTTCTGTGTCTGACGTTCAGGATCTCTTGCTTAAGATCAATCCTTATAGTGCCATGGGACCAGACAAGATCCATCCCCGGATCCTCAAAGAAGCGGCCGTCAGTTTGGCGATGCCTCTCTTCGATCTGTTTAAACAGACACTTCGGACAGGCACTCTTCCGGAGGCATGGAAAGAGGCCAATGTCTCACCTATATTTAAAACAGGCGATCGTCATTCTCCTGCTAGTTATCGACCGATCAGCCTTACCAGCATCCCATGCAAGATAATGGAGCGACTG
>QNGE01001317.1:7988-22759 GCA_008508345.1 Paragonimus westermani | reverse complement strand
TTGTTAGCTGCTCTTCTAAAGACCGTCTCAAAGTGTTATTGGATTCCCACCTACTTAATAAACCGTTAAATTAATAATTTATCCTGTTTTGCTAGATTATTATTTTACTCTGTTCTTGGTACTTTCTGTAACCCCCAAGAGCGGTGCTACACCCCGTTTTCAATGACTGCCCTTCAGGTCAACAGAAAACCGCCGGACATCGAAACGAACAAACTGACTGGATCCGGGTAGATTGGGCCCCCAGCCTCGAACCCGTGTACAAATCGCTGAAATCGCTGAAAGCTTCTACACTCTATAACGCGATTGAATGTTTTCCGGTGTCTTACTCCGATTGAAGATTTCATCTTCCCAAACTGTCACAGGAGTGAACGATAAACCAAGTTACGTGTGCAGAAAACTGGACCTGTCTTGGTAAGATCCGTCTAACTCCGCGACTTGTTTTGAATTTAGTCGCTTGTTTTATTTTTTCACTTTACTCTATTTGTCTTGACAGCAAACGTTTATGTTTTTTAAAGCATGCGTAGAACGATTCGCGGCAAATGTGTTGTGCTAGGTACGCTCATGTGGCGTCCATTATCTTTTGCAAGGTTCAGCAACAACGGGAAAATCCGCATTGGTTCAAACGTTTGTCAGTGATGGCCGGGAGTTTCCTAGAAATTATTGTATGGTAATTCACGTCGCACGGTTTTCCTTTGGTACCAATGTTTGAACAGTCCGTTTCAGCAGAACTAGTTTTAAAAGACATTTTGATACCGGATGCTAATGATACTGTAGTATGGTTCAAAACAAATTTTTTTCAAATTCTCTCAGGAAATGTTCATTTACACTCTTCCTGGCAAAAGTGCTTTCAGTGAACCTCTGGATAAATATGTTAGTCAAAAATAGCAGATTTATACTTTGTACAGGTTGATCAAATCAACATGCTGATTGTCATGTTTGACGTGACGGACAAAACCAGTTTCTCTTATGCTGAGTCTACTTTAAGCAAATATCGTGAAGGTCCACTGGATATGCACCTGCCAAGTAGGTGTCCGTTTAGTCATTTCTATTCCTCGCAGCTGTACTGATTGGCAACAAAACCGACCTTGAAGCTCGAAGAATAATTACATCGGATGATGGCGAACGTCTTGCTAAGTCGTTTAGCATCCCTTTTTATGAGACATCAGCTGTGAGTGTTCATTCGTTCGTTTAACATCATCGATGTTGTTGAGGAATTAAACGAGTGAATGCTCATTTTCATCGTTTTATGCAAATGCTACTATACTGTTCTGAGAGCTGTCCAGGTATTTGCAAATACCTGGACAGATTTGCCGTAGTATTCAAACACGTGAATTACCCCATTTTGTGGTAAACTATATGACATTTGTAGCGACCCTATTTGTGTACTGCTAACTGCGTTTAAGTTACGATTAACAATGGTACTCTTTCTCTTCCCCAAATTTTGTATTCACTTAAGTGTTTGCTTGACCGAGCATAGTTACCGGCATGTCACCCAGGCACTCAGACGTTTGGCTCCGCAGCCTGCTCGTTTGACGTTCCACTGTAGAAACGTTTCATCTCGCTCTTTGCTCGCTCTCGTCAATTTCGCGTGCCGGAAATATATTCCTTGTCTACTGGTTGCGTTGTTCGTAACTGACCGGCCATAACTAGTTTGAACTCTACACATTCGTCTCCATCGCGTCTCCAGGCCGCTTGGTAGAGGTCGGAGTTATTGAGAGATGTTTTTCATTTGTTGGATCATTGCAGATTTGACCTCTATTTCACAGGCTTGTGAAGGTGAGAGAGAGACAAATGTTCTGATTAACTGCACGTTGGTTTTCACTATCAGCAATCGAGTATAGTAGGTGGGTTGTGTTGTAAACTGATTTTCAGCATTTGATGATGTAGATGTTGTATTCATCCTTATTAAACTTGGACAACATATGAAGAAAGATGGCAAAGTCTGATAGAAGGTTATAGGGCAAAGCACGGTAAGACAATGTATTCATTAATAATCAGCTCAGGTTTGCTGACGAGTAAGGGCTGTCTTCATAACTAGTTATCCGCCTTTAAAACGTACTTTGGTAAAACCGATTGCCAATTGATGATATGACCGAGTGAAGTGTATCAACCTAGACAACTTCTACAGGCTAGGCGTTAGATATTGAGAAAACTTCAATCACTAACCCATTCTGCCAGTATGTTGAGTCTAGTACTATACTGTGACTTTCAGATGAACTGTACGCTACGAAGTTAACACGTTTCTACCCTGGCGGCCACTTATGGTTAGACTTTTCAATAGGAACCTGAGATCTCTGATGGTGGTGGGGAGGGTACTGAATGTCTTGAAATAGGTTTACTAGATGTAGGCCGAGACGATTTCTTTCGTCGCTTGGGGTTTCATCTACTGCTAAACAGTATTTATTGTGTGATACCTGACAGGAGAGATGCTAATGATTTGTATTTAACAAGCTACTGGAAAAGCGCCCGTGTACTTTGAGTGCTGCCTGCTGACTTTCAGCTTTCTTTGGTTTCACTAATTTGTTTGCACTGAAGCAGGGGTGCTTGGTTTACGAGATTCTAGAATCTCTCTGTTGGAGGGTCACTAAGAGAGGTTGTTCCTCCAGGCCACTTGTTCTTCCGCTTTTGTGGCTTCGGCCTAAAAGTGTAGACTTGTCCACACTAGTAGCTCAGTTGCGTGGACAATCAAATGCAAAGAACATAAGTTTGTCCTTGGTCAAGGTTACACATATAATCCCTGCCGTACCTTTCTTCGACCAGATCCCAGAGGTGTGGTCATTCACGTAAATGTAGTCATTTGTGTGGTTCTCATATACCCATGTGCCTCACTGTTATGAACGCCTAACTTGTCTCCCACACACCTGAAGCAATATGCTGCCACAAGAGGTGGCGTTCGACTCCTGTCAACATTGTGGCTGCTTGTTATCCTGCCTCTGGTGTTATTCCCACTTCTTTCCTAGTCCTGCTGTCTGGTCCACTGTTAACTCGCGCCTCATCTTTGCCGACCTTAACTGGTTTATCTCAAGTTATCAACAAATCGCTATACTTTACTCTCAGAAGTTACTGCTTGACAAAGCTGTATGTGTACTACACGTTAGCATTGAACATTTATATCCCTTTTATATCAATGGATGTCACGCTGGCATCCCACATTAATATTACGCGTGAATAGGTGTATTATGCGCCAAGTTTTGACGTTTTCTTCACGGATCAATCTGAGAAACCCACATATGACTGACATAAAGCTGACAAAGAGAAATGACAATAACTCAGGCGGTCACGTTAGAACTTTGGGGTAAATTCCCAATGAAACTTTAAGTTTGCTTGCGAACAGGATAAACAGTTCTGCACCCAGGTGTTTAATCACTCCCCTAAAGCCTTAACCAAATAGCTATTTCAAGGAGAACTCAGCTATTTGCCGTATCCCAGGCCCCAGTAAATTCAACGTTAACGGTATCTGTAAAGAAATTCTCATCAACGACAAAAGTTCGACTTTCAACAGCCGGTATTTCGTAAAATGTCTTTAAGAGAGTCTTGTTTTGCTAGGAGGTCGTCTGATCTAGGGCGGTCAAGGATGGGTGCACTGCAGTTGGTCGTGGTGAAAAATTCACCCCAGAACCCTTCTATCTCTCACGAGGTGCCTTTCTTGCAGCCAGTATGATCTTTTGCAGTCATTTTTCTGAATACATACGAGGATTCTCTCTTCTAATACGAGACTTAAAATGTCTGTGGGGTAGTAACGTTAATAAACTGGTGTACTGAAATCCAGTGGATACCTGTAGATAACTTGCACAAGACTGTTTTTACTTTGAACTCTCGACCTCAGCCGCAGTAGGTTATGACGAACCGGATGAGAATCGGGCCGGAGATTAAGTGAAGAAAGTTTTAGACGCCAATACTTAACAGGACTTTAAGTTCAACAAAGTACACCACATTTTGCGCATTAGTCAGAATTCAGTTCAGCTGAGATGGGCTGTGCCCGTGCCTATAACACTTGCATTGCCTCGTGTGTTGTGTGAGTTTTAGTAGTAACTTGAAGTCGTTCGAACATACAACTTCTATTCCAGACGGCTCACATGCGGAAAAATCGATTGCTGAAAGATTAAACTTTACCTCAATCGCAATTTGTCACTTACTTTGCAGACCCGATACGAAAGTACGGTGACGAAGAAATTTTGGACCTCTCGCGTCTTAGGGATGACCAAGCTAAAAGTGACCCGTTTCACCCACTGAGCTTTAGACACGACAAACAAACTGAATTTCTGCATGGATAATAACACTAGAGTCGTCTGAACCATAAACCGTTTCAGTTCTGTTGATCGTGGTGCACAGTCTTTGAAAACTGCAGGTTGTTACTCCTCGATCAACCTAATCCTTTGTCACTTGTATTTTTGGCATTGCAACTGATTCGCAGTTTTACTCACATCCATGGTGTTTGGCTGTGGCATATGCAACAGAGCGTTGATGCGGGTGTCTGAGATGTTGTACTGGAACGAACGGGTTCCAAGTCTCGTAGAACGGGATCTTAGTGATTTAGGAACACCAACTGGCATATTTAGGCTGACTCCCAGCCATCTCTCATAGCGGGGTATCTTCGGCATCCAGTTTTGAGGCCTCATGCGAAACTTTACTTCCGCGATTAGACCGCCTCTTAGTAACTTGGGAGTCGCGAGAAGGCCCAAACACGAAGAGTTTGTGTAAGGTTGACTAGTTTAATGTTTGTGTTGACCTCATTTTTTCAGTAAACTGAAGCTTTGCACTCCAACTTTATCCGATAATTGTTGTTTATCTGCTAGAGGCATAAGCCAGAATGGAGCTACGTGCAGCTGTTGTGCACTAAGCGATTAGCACAGAATCAACGCTCGGTCTTCTTGGTAGCAGCTGAGGAAAAATGTGGAAAATAACTAAATTAAATCAATAAAGCGCTTTTTGCACCTCGAAAGACAAACCTTCAGCTTCTCCACGTGCTCACATCTCCAGCAAATGCACGGCATTTGAGTATGCGTAGGTCACAAAATTATCAGTAGAATCATGAACCCAAGGACATGCTAGAGAAAATGGTTGCATCCAGAATTCATCCAAAAGTTTCTCTCGGTTCAGTCTTGAGGCTAACTCATGGATGAGAATGTTAGATTTGTGTAAGAGGCGGGCTAAATGCGGAATAACATGTGAATAATAAGATCGAATAAGAACAAATAAGCAGTGCATATCCTTGTCACGGCCGGGATTTGAACTTCGGCCATTCCAATCTTGAGGCAACCGTGTTAACCACTGCGCCATTAACCTCACATCAGGCACGACCGACTTATCAAATCTGAACGCTGAGCCACTCTCGCTTGTGAGAGATGATCAAATTTGATAATTCGGTTGTGCCTGATGTGAGGTGAATGGCGCAGTGGTTAACACGGTTGCCTCAAGATTGGAATGGCCGAAGTTCAAATCCCGGCCGTGGCGAGGATATGAACTACTGACTAGCTCTAATGAGAGCGAAACTCGAGTCTAGTGCTTCTTTTCGAAAGAGGCTGGCTGGAAAGTCTATCTGAATGCGAACGCTGCGATCAACTGTGAGTGATGATCAACTTGAAAATAAACCAAATCCCGGGCTACTCATCAGTAATAAATAAGCAGTTGTACAAGGATCTATTACTTTCCGAATAAATCTGTTTACTCTCCCAGTTAACTTCTGCGGAAATTTTCCCATCATTCACTGTTTTTTACCACGGACAACACTGTTGCAATCATTCACGTCTACGAGGGACAACTGATTGGTCCGAACAAGCACAAGTTATATGAATGAATCCACTACCACTGACTACAACTCTGTGGACCTGGGAACTTTTGGGCGATTACACATTCCGCTCTACGCAGATTACAGTGTTTATAAGTAAAGCTGGGAATCGTCTGCATCTTCCTGGAAACGTTGGTTAGAAACTGATTGTTCCGGAGGTTTTGTGGGCTGAGATGCGCGGCTTGCTATTTACGGCCACACAGAATGTGTGCGTTAGAGGGCGATTCTCCGTAATCTGTTAAATTGGATGACAATATAGTTGTCATAAACAACGCATGTGTGGAAAATCTAGTTATCTGCTAAATCCTAACTGTTGACGTCAAGCATATGCCTCTACATAACACGAGCTGCCCATAATCTAATTAACACAGCCCAAACGAGCCCCGTACTTTTGCTTTTTAAATTGGCCACCTATCTGTACAGCCACGTGAAATAAATTCCGTCATACTATCCGGCAGATAGACTACAGAAACAGGATATCCTGAACACCTCATTTGCAATCCATCGTCAATAACTAGACCTGTTGGGATCAGTCCAACGGAATGCTACCTGGTCAGTACTCACTATCAAAAACCGATCGTCAATCGGAAACAAATACTCAAGGTTTTGACCCCCGCGTACTTGGTATCAACCCTGAAAAATAGGATGTACACAGAAACACATCAGACTAGCGAGGCAAGGAGCGAGTTTTGTTTCCAGTTCCGAGCGGGTGTTATAGAACGGACAACTAGACTAAAATGAAGTATGCAAAAAGAAACAGGATCATCAAAAATGTAAAATGAATGCGGCTATCAAAAATATTACTTATTATATTCGCCATATGCTAATAACTACTTGGTGCGGTGTTGCGTATCCCATTGTCCTACCAAAGTCTGTGAGCCCGTTATAGTTAGCCCAACATGCTTGAAAGCATTCACCACTGTGGCTACGATCTCAGAGTGGCTTGTACAAGTTTTCGAAAGCGAATCGTCCCACTAAAGAACATTCGGTCGCTGTTTCGACCTTGCAGAGTCCGTTCAACGTGACACTTGCCCCAGAATCAAACCTACCATCTGACGAATTCCAAAAAATTTGTATCATTTCGTTAACATTCGCTAGGAACAAATGCCTGCGACACAGGCATATACTTATTACCCGCATATAGTACACAGGTTTGTTCAAATTTCACCGTCATCAAGTCTAACTTTGTAGTGGACGACACGGTGTACGGGATCACCGGGTTATCTGCAATAATTCAAATCAGATCAAACCTCCAATTTTTCACAAATTGGATGATCAAAATTTGATCACATCTTTCAGTGACACACCAACAACGAAACCGTTTCTGGTCTGCAAGTATATAATTCGTCAGAGCGAGCTGACATTCATTAGGTTTAATCCCTTTTCATATCACCAACATGACTGGGACATCTTAGATTACGACGCGTTCACGAGCACCCATAATTAGACCTGCCAAATTAAGTCGAACATTTAGGGTTTCCCCAACAAGCCGGTCAACAGAGCTCACCGTTTCCTCCCCTTTGGAACATTTAAATGGTAAATGGCTTAAATAAACAGTGTCAGTAACTGCGGTGTTTAGATCGCACGTGTAACTCTCAGTACAAAGCTACAGAAACTCAGGAATGAAGTGGATTGTATACAACCACTTATTCAACAAATTTCGCATGTTATGTCGCCCTAAGATTCAATCTGATACATACGCACGCCTTCTGGACTCATACTCTGTGTGCTATAATTCCTATTGGAGTGACTGCTAACAGAACCGACCAGATATGATCTTTCACTAGAGGTGGTCATTATTGAAAAGGATAATGGCCCAGATAGTCTATCTGCTCTATGTAGAACAAATTGTCTTTCCGAATAAAGTTCGTTGTGAATTTTGCACTGCTTTGGATAAATACAGCAGACATTTTGTTTCTGTTTATTGCTTTCTGGAGGTTTATGTTGTCGGTGATATCCAAACATCGTTTCTGTACGTACTCCGTTAACTAAAGTGGAGAAACAGACCGGCTGGTGCTCTCATCTTTATCTGTTCACAGCTCTTCGCTTGAAGACAGTCAATCAATCCTCAAACAGGAATTACGTGCCGCTTTAAGCAAATGAAATGTGATCAGTCACAAACGAGATACCGAAGTAGGTTCGGCCGACGTTCGCAATTCGCCACTGACATTTGGTTGAAAATTTAACGGACAGACGCATGCTCATCGTCTTCATCGTAGACAGCAATACACCAGTGGTGCTTGCTGATTTTTAACTCCCATATAACCAAGAAAAAGCAAACCGTGTGAAGGAGGAGAGAAGCAAGAGCAAGGGAGTGGGGGGTATCTAACTACTAAAAATAGCTAGATCTATATTTAAACACTCAGTATCGTGGTGCATACACTATGTAAACAACACAACGGAGCTATAAGCAATACAGCTTCCTAACGGCTTTCACTACCACGCTTCATTAAGTGCACTCACTTCACAGACAACGCGACCAAAAAATGACAACATTCACGCCACTGAGCTCGATTAGTCATAGTCTCACCTGACTTCTCCAGCCAGTGATTTTTTGAGTCATGAGTTCCTCACTCTGAGAGACGAAACCAGGTAGCCGACCCCCTTAATAACTTTTATGTTAATAATACCATATTCAGCTGTCACTTAGGGTAGATATGTTGGCTTCCCCTCTCACAAGCATATCCAGAAACTTGAAGAAGAACCGGGACTGTAAACAGTCAACTCTTTAGAGTATTATCATATGTACGATTTTAAGAAACGTATGAAAGAAAATGGGTTTAACACGGCTTCTTCGCAGTAGTAAAGTATGCTCGAGTCACTATGTGCTTTCTGTGGAAGACGCGCAGGATCCGCATATTTTACCGCGTTAGTCATACGTAAGAGATTTCTCCTTCAAGCAGATTCAAGAGGTTTGGCGGTGGATTGCTATGGTCGGTTGAGCAACCTTATGGGCTGTTTCTGAGCGTACCCAGTTAATCTTACTTTCCGTTGTCGATAATTGTCACAATCGTTACAGGACGCAATGCAGATGACCTAGAATGCACCGTCTGCCATGGTTCGATGACGGTGACTCTCACACACGAGTAACGTCGTAACGAAATTATCTTGATTATCTACGTGGTGCATGTAGATGACGCCGTCTTGTTTAAATTCTCTGATTGAGCCATACAGACGATACCGAAGAATGTAAATGACCAGGTTGTTTTGTGTGCAATACGCTCTGCACCTTTGGAATGCAAAGCACTTCTTGGAGATTGGGAAATCTCTACTTCCATCTTCTTCATTACATGCGAGCCACTCGAAACCGTCGTCAGTCCCATACACCTGGGCAGCACTATCTCGTCAAAGGGTAATATTGCTGATGAGATGTCAACTAAGATAACAAAGGCACAAGTTGTCTTCATGCCGTTTGTGGCGGCGAGAAGACGCCCGGTTGTCGCTGAAGGGAAGGATAGGCCATGCTTGTATGTGTTTTGTTTTGCTCTTTAGTTCGGAGACATGACCTTTCCGAAGCGATTGCATAACCAGACTTGATGCGTTTGACCGCCGTTGTTTCCGTCGATTGGCCAAGTCAATTGGATTGATCGCGCCAGTAATACGCCAGTGGGTACTCCGGAACGCTCAGAATGCGCGCTCATTTGGTCAACTACTCCGGTTGCACAACCTGCGATGGTAGGACCACGAATTCCGCTTGCCATTTGTACGTCTACTCCACTGGGTAGTACATAGTGAATTCATCGACAGCCGGGTGAAATCGTGTGGTGTTCAAATAACAACATGGTCACGAACTATCTATATCCCAATATTCAGTTGATGAAAGTGAGTAGGAGTCACCTTCTCAGCTGGGGTCCTCACCGTCACTCAAATTGTCGGTTAAAAACGCTAAAATGACAGCGTGCAGCAACCAGTGACATGCCTGCATCTGTACCATTTCCAGTTCTACCGCTTGGCTTCTTTCTCGTCTTCGTGGTCTTCCACTGGATCATACATTGTGGCGATGAGTGGCAGCCCGAGCCATAATACTTTCTGGTCAGGCTCATGGTTGTGCGTCAGTTAATTGATTTCTAGGTTTTGCTGATCTGCAGGTTAAAAATTTCTTGTTAATCGAACTGGGTATGGAAGTATATGTATAGAGTGGGCCGAAGTTAGCTTAGTCCAGCATCGCCTGTTTCTCACTTACAAGTGTATGTTCGCTTCGCTTTCGCAACCTCAGTTTCTGTGCCTACATCACTTATTTGACACCTACCCCACATCTAGGTTGAATAGTTGTCGTCAGCGCCTAGTTGTGCAACAAGGTAAGTCAGTTTGTAGTCTAAGCAAGACATTTAGATGCTAAGCCGTTTCCACAGGTTAATATATTCCAGGGTGCCATATGTGATTCCGAAAGTATGCTGATTAAATCTACAATTTGGTATGCAGGGTGTTCTTTTGTGTCATCACAAGTCTGGAACGATTGATGTGACTAGTTGTTTCAAATAAACTGTTGCTCAGTTTGCCTAGGGTTGTGCATTACAAAAGACTTCTCAGCTGGACCTTTTTAAAGGAACCCTCAAACTTCCGTTTCTCTTCCGTCAAAGCTTATCATTGTTTTGTATCCTTCACGAGGTTTTGAGTGGAACTCATCCCATACTTTACCTGCGCCTTGGTATAATCAGTCTCATTTCTGCGGTATAATGCCGAATGAGTGGAATTTACACAATATTGACACTTCCCTGAGATATAAAGATTTATCTACCTAACTCTGAATATCCCAGATGAGATATGGTTCACAACCTATTATATTCGTCAACAAACAGAAACGCTTATTTGTAAATGGATTTTAGGGTAGATCTGATCTATTTGGGTTGCGTACACACTGTGACCGTGAAGATTTGGCCGTCTGATAAATTCACAACCTGGCCTCGCAGGATTGAAGAAATAGTGTCTTAGGGATTGGCCAATCGATGTGTGCCTTTGGTCGTTCACCCTAGGTGACACCAGTAAGCAAACAGTGAAGAGTGCTCGAGTTGACTGCTTGACACTGAGTGTCCAACGATGTTCTTTTAAATACACACAGACTTTTATGGTAAGACCATATACTGACGGCACCAACTGGTTGTCTGACGCAGCAAACACTTCTCCTAATTTTGCGGCCGACTGCCGTAAGACGTGAGGTGGCCGGTTGATGACTTGGCGTACAGGAGCAAACTAACTCACTAGTCGGTAACTTGCTGTTATTCGAATGTATCTGCCAGGCGAAGGATTTTGTAATTCACGGAGTAAATTATTGAAGCTGCTGGATAGGATATTGTCCGATCGGGCTCATTGGAGTGAATAGTGTGGTTGTTAGATCGAGTTGTCTGTGAAGTAAGTGTAGTTAATAGCACGCGACGGTGAGAATTGTACCGAAACTGATGATGCTTTACTCTCACTTGTAGTTCGGTTGTTTGTTTGCGCGAAGTAATTTTCTTAATGTTGAATGTTTTGCGTACAGGCAGTTGTTTATTAGTTAGGTAACCCCCCTTTCTTCTATTAGTTTCTGGAGCTTTCTTTCACTGTGGTTACGTGACAATTGGGCACAATCGCGAACGACTGATTTGTTATCTGGAGTGATGATAAGAAGTAGGATGATTGAAAAAGTTCTTTCCAGTGTTTATGGATTCTGATGGATTGTATGTTGAAGTACCTAGAAATTGCGACTGAACTGCTTCTAAACATAAAGTTTTAAGACTCACCTTGCAATTGAAGTCAGTTCAAAAGACCCTAGGGAGTTTTGGTATTGATATGTTTGCCGAGCTTGGCATTTAGGTTGCAAACGTCTCATCACCTCGCCTGGTGATGAAACGTTTGCAAACTAAATGCCAAGCTCGGCGAACATATCAATACCAAAACCATCAACCCGAGCTACAAACAACGCCACCACTATTCACAACCATCAGAACCCTAGGGAGTTTTCTGCTGTTGTACTATCTTCCCTCACCTGCCCAAACTGAGCCACCCTCATTAAGGGTGGAAGATAGAAACGAATACATCGCACCGGAATCCACACTGACGCTTCCTAACCCAAGTACTTCTGGAAGCGCCAGTGAATCATGATGACGGAAACGCTCTGAAGCGATAAAGAGGTTGACGGTGACCCACACACGGCACACACCCTCACTCTGGAGAACATACCCACTCCTGACTGGTGTGCATTTGGTGGTTGTTGATATAAGTAGATGAGAGACCTTTCCAGTGTAAGCCATTATATGGTCTTCGAACAGCAGAACAGTATCTTCAGTTCTAAACTCTTCTAACTGTGCCGTTATCATCCGCCCCGTTTTAACTACTCTTGACGCATATAACTACACCAAGTAAATCGCTTGAGGTATCTTGACATAACGACTAATCAAGTAGGAGTGATGCCGTGGCATGCAGGTATGTTTTCATGATCACTCGAAGCGTAAATTTGCAAACTCGAGTTCTGCCTCCTTATTAGGTTTTTATTAGATGTGCATAATTTCATTAGGATGAAAACATGAAATCCTCTCCTACGTTTCAGTTTATTGAGCGAAGTTGATAACGGCGTTGAATGCACGCCCACTTTTTAAGACTGGTCAAATTATTTGGTGTCAAAGCGAAAAAATGTCCTGTCTCGCAAAGTGATCTTCCTGATCACTGTCTTCCTCAAGGAAAACGATTATCACTACTCATGAACAATTGTTGCTGAAATCTTGTGGGTAATTAGGGTGATCTTTTCTAGTTCATGGTCAACAATCTTGTGATCTTTGCGCTTACTTTCCAAGCAGTGTTGTACTTTAGCTAGCAGTGTACACTTTTTCTAGAGGGGCAAGCTTACAAAGCACCAACAAAACTTTCGAGAAATGATCGAATTCATCTGCTGTACAAAGTAGATACAGATGTTCGCTTTCGTGGTATACGTTCGCATATTGTTTCATATGTTGCGTCGTTCTCCTACACGTTTTGAAGGTGTTCAGTTGTCCCATAACTTTTCATCACATTTGTGTACGATAGAAATAACTGGCTGATTATGTAAACTAACGTAGTTTGATGTCTGTGATCTCTCAGTGCTTGTCCGTTAGAGCTTGTCAGTGTTCAGATTTGCGAATTTGTCCCATTTATCCTGTCGCACGCATAACGGTCTGCCTCATCAACGACTTAGCCCACCGCGTCGATTGTAAGTAGGTGATTTGGAAATCGTTTGGTTATCGGTTAAGCATAACAAATATGTGAATACGGCTCTCATATCCGCATACACCTCTCGGATCGTACTGTCGTTTTCGTTTGTGCCTATCAGTACTTGGTATCTTTGCTTGTCGGATTTTAAACTTACGAACCGAACACAGTAAATACGGTCTACTCGACATCGCCGGCTATAACTGAGTTGCAAAATCTGTAGAAAGAAACAGTCTAAGAATAGCTACTACCGTCCATGAAGCTCGCAACAGATACGAAATCTGTGCGTTTGGTGCTTTTCTTGAAGTAAAAAGTCTTCCACCACCGCAAGTGAGAAACTTTTAAGTCGAACTTTATCCAGTTACCCAAGTAAAGGCAAACTCAACCATAGTACCTAGGGACAGAGCTCAAAGCTGAAGAAGGTGATAGCAAGACGAATCCGAAAAATACACAAAATAAGCCATTTTTATGCGTCACTATGACTGAAAAATCTGATCTACACAAGTGTGATCCAATTTTTGTTCAGCTGAGTGTGAATCCGCTTAGCTATTTTACCAGGCGAATAGCAGGTGTTTTCATGAGGACAATTGTTTGCAGGTTTAAGTTGGCGAAACTTTCGGAAAGTCAACTTCTGTCAGATGAACACTAAGACATGTGGACGCTGTTCACCAGTGACACTTTTTTACAAGTGAGAACGACTTATTCAGAGTTATATTGTATTAACCACATTGTGGCCTTAATTCAGTTGCGTTTTGACACTGCGGAAGCAATTCTTTTGTTTATTTTTAGTTATGAAGCAAAAATATGTCAGCTGTGTAAGGGGGGGCAGTATTACATTACCGACCAGTGTCAACTACTGGCAGGTGTTTTCAACTGATACAGAATTAAAAGTAAAATAAACGTTTAGTTCTATAGAGAACAGGCTGTGCATAAAAGTCGATCGTTGTTGAAACCCGAACAGAATGTTTCAAATTATAATTTTCCTTCTCACATTACGCCTCTTGAGGTGACTATAAACATGAGTAAGAAGATGGCTGTAACTTATTCAGGTGTTTGAAAGTTTCCGGGTTCGAACCATCGTCATTTGGGTCATATTGGATCATATTTACTTTTGGGTTGCTTGTTAGTATCCCAACACGTACGTAATCATGCTAGTATACAGCAAAATGTTCTGGATGATTAACCGCGAGCTTATTTGCGACTTGGTTCCTGTTCGAAAGGTCTGTACACAATATTACATTGTAACCCGCTAGGTGAGTGTGGCGCTAAAGTGGATGGGCCCATTGTGATCATCACAATCAACTGAAGGTTTAAGCCGATAGATAGTGTATCTCCTTTTAGCAGGTTTTTGGAAGTCTACCACACTAGGAACATTCGCGATGAAATTCTGATATCAATCACGTGCGTGTGATTCTCTTGACAAGTTTTACACAGCATTGTTGTTGTACAATATAGCCGTTGTATCGGTCGAGTTTTTTTGCCCTCTCCTTTACAAAGACGTTTGTTCGCAAACGAAACACTTTTATACTTCCCCGAAAGTGACTTCTACTGATGGGACTACTATGTGACATCTGTTCGTTCGGGTTTGTTAGGTTGGAAGTATTCCCTAATTCGTCGAATATTCTCGGATGTCGACGCAAATCAGAAAGGCGTTGTGTATTCATTATATAGGCGTACGCTCCGACGGACAGCTGTCCAGATGCTACCAAGGATGCGTTCTATGACGCCCTCGTTGACCTTCTGAGGCAGTCTAAACACTCAGACATCATCATACTAGCGGGCGATTTTAATGCTCAGCTTGGTCGTCTTTCTTCGGATGAGAAGC
>QNGE01001316.1:142606-175593 GCA_008508345.1 Paragonimus westermani | reverse complement strand
AAAGCGCATACCTGTTGCGTGATGCATCTTGACTTTGTACAGATTCGAACCATGTACACAAATGCGCCGGGGAATGAAGCGACCTAGCCAGAGTAAATATTTGAAAATGCCAAATAACCCATTAAAACGATGGATACATCTTACAGTGCACTGCGACGAGAATCACAAAAGGGAGTAAACTTTCGATGTCATCGGAGTGACATCTGATTTTGATGTTTTTTACTGTTCCACTTACCTTCGTGCAGCTTCAATTTCTGTATTCAGCGTGGATCTGCAGCAGGCCTTCAAGGATTACAAGGCTTGTAGAGACATTCTTGGTTTGCCACGTATTCCAACTATCTTGCTATTTATTTTGACCGTTGACACTATTGACATTGTTTGGTTGCATGTCTGGATTTTCTTGTAGGTTCGACCGCCCAAAGTCACAATTGCACTTGCACCTTCCGGACGCTTGCTACTGGTCTGTTGCGCTTTGCTTCTGTTGTGTTTTGCTTACAGCTCGCTTTTCTGATCTCTTTGCAATAAACGTCGCTGTCCTATAATCAGTTTTTCTGATTTAATTATTGGGGAGAATAGGCACGATTCTAAACAGAAACTTACCAGTCCTCTACAAACGGTCGTGCTACTATGGTCATCGCCATGACTGTCATTATCATAAACATTTCACTGGCTATGCAGTGTGTTGCATACTACTGGTGAAGATGATAAGTGAGAAAGTATGCGCTTGGATTATTCAACCGGGGCAGTGAGTATTTCGCAGTAGTGTCCGTTTATTCCAAACACCAACTCTGACAGAGATGAATGATTCGAACTTCAGCTCAACATGTCAGAGTTGTCGCTGTGAAAGTGCACTAATATTCTGAGTGAATAAGGATTAAAAATAACAGTTGAATTTTCAACCGTTGAAAGAAACCATCTGCAGTCTTCATTACAATGCCTTGAAACATGCTATGTGATTTCGCCCAACCGACAGTTCAGTAGTTAGTCAATCTTGCAAGTCCACAGTTAGAGTTGTGGCGTTCTGTACAGAATTTTGTACTTTTTAATTTTTATTGTTCGCTCTTCTCGCCTTTATCTAACTCACTTGTACAGTCCATGTTTAAATCAAGTCAATCGATTGATTTGATAATCGATAATTCGAAATCTACTTCCGAGGTCGTGAGCCGTGCGTCTTCTCTGCATTCTGTGTCGCTCGTGTACAGGTTTCTGGAGAGTTAAATACTAATGGAACCAACCATCTGTTTTCAGTGGAAATATCTTAGGAGTAACATTACGGGTCGTTTCTGTCTGATATTTCATTCCGTGTAGTGGGATTTCTAAACTAACACACCTTCACGAACTACTGTGAGTCATTTCATTTTGGTTTTTACCACATTTTGGCTCCGCGTTCATGCTCGAGTAATTTGACAGTGTTTAGGTCATACAGAAATGAGTAATCGCAAACACTAGTCTGTCAAAACTCAAACACTGATTAGTTGACTCGATGAAGTTAGTGAGTCCAAATTAGCTAGAAATTCCTGATCACGGGGGTGTCTGTGTGACTGAACAGAGCGACGATGTTTATTCTTCTTCAGAGTGATCGGACAAGCTGAACACTATTCGCATAAGGTTCGGCCTCTAGGTAGAATAATTTAGTCGTGCTTGGTTTTTGATTGCTGGCGGAAATTGAGTCTACTGCTTTACCTGGAAGTGAACCACCGAACGGCTTAAATGAATGTGAAGGTTGTGATTAACTGTTGACGTTGTCCACTTTGAAATAGCCTGAATCCTTGCGCCTTTAATAAGCATTTGCTTTTCTGTCAAAAACATAAATATGTTGTGCAATGCTGTGGAGACCTGGAGATAACCTCAGTCCGCTTGCTTTATGATGTGCAAAATTCTCCCTAAAATCCCAGTTCAAACTGTTCATTGATTTATAAGGATCTCTGCATCCGTCCGCTTGGTGCATGCGATCGCGTTTGTTTGTTCGCAGGTTTGTCGACCTGCCCGTGCCGATGGCGCACGCTCGACGGTCGGATCCTCAGTCTCCCCATCTACACCAGTGTATCGGTTTCGTTGAGCACTGGTCAAGTTCTATTGTATATTTTGTGTAATATACGTTGGTGTCCTATATTTATTCGTATTCTCATTTCGCGTCTGGTAATCTTTGAATATGCCTCGGGAAGCGGTAATTTAATGCATATTCGCACTCGAATACACCTCTCGTACCACTTAATCTGTAAGTATCAGACGTAATGGCTTCCCTTAAACTTAATACATCTACCTCGACTATTTACTAGGACGATTACCACGACGAATTACGGGAGTGCACCGAAGGGTTATTTATTAGCTCATTTTGTGAGCCTATTGCCGCCGCATCTTGCGCGCCGTAATTGGTTGCAACTACGGTTTCATATATCCAAAAAAATAAGTGTTACCAAGGTTAGTAACATCAACGGCTCATGCTTATATGTTAAGGATTAAATAATGAGTTTATGTATTTTGTGTCCACAGAGTGCTTGGAGATAAACTCAAATCAGAATATAAAATATAACGAAACAAAACCGGCGCTACAAATGGTCCTGCATCGCTAACGGCACTCGCTGTTACAGTTCCTATCCCCGAGGTTAGCCTGCCGTTATTCAAATAAAAGTTAACAATATAAACTAATTAACATGTAAACAATCCTCAACGGCGTTTTCTCCACCTTCACCGAGGTATGCTACATCTTATTAAGAACATTTTGCGGACAGCATTCACCGGTCATTGTGTAGTCGTGGAACGATCTATTCTAATGGGACACAACCTTTCTAAAGGCGCTTTTCGACCATCCAGTTTATAAGCTAAAGTTTACAGATATGAGCAGTTGCCACTCCTGTTAGTTATGTGAAGAGAGAGCTCAGACGTTCGGCGTAAAGAAACACTGTATGCGACGTCTGTCAGCGTATTCCCAACGGTTGAAGTCCATTTCCTTAACACTACCACCGCACGATGTAACAGTGTCAGTAGAAGTAATACACCAACGAATCTGAGCGAGTAAACCCAATCTAGTAAAAATCATACGGAGGTCAAATAGAACGTCCCTGAGAGCCGGTAAAGTATCAGGTGAATAAATTGCTGTTTGGTAGAAATATTTGGCGGATGTTTGCGCCAAAAGCCGCTAAAGTTAAACGAGTAACAGGTGATTACCGAAGGTGTTCAGCTAGCATCCGGAAAATCTACACCTGGCTTGCACTAGTACCACTAAATACACGGTTAAAACGTTTGACGACATGAGATACCATGTAAACAAGGCGGTAGGGAAATCTGCAGCCAGTGGGTCAGCGAGTTTTATGTACTAATGTAACGAGCTCAAAATTTAGTCATCTGGTGCTATGATCAGTTATTAAGTACTAATTTGGCTACTCCTTACGACTTTAGAAGGAATCTAATTCTATCTTCCCCTTTCTAATGAGTTTTTCTATCTTCTTAAGCTTTTTCAGTTGCCGATGCAAATCCACTAATCTCTTCCCGGGAACACTAATAAAGCCTGATATTCCTGACAAATCATTACGCATACGGCTCAGCAGGCCAAAATTTTTAACCATACGGTGAAATTTAACTAATTTCGTCCACTGACTCGACCTCCGGCTGAGACAGCATCACAGATCTGCCGTCATAAAGGCGCCAGCACCGAATTTGATATGCACTGTAATTCAGCATCTAACCTATTAAATACCGCATGGCTATCACCACCGCATATATTGGTTAATGAAGAATAGGGACTGTTCTCCACATACTTAGTGTCATTATCTTACTAACGCTACTTTCGTAGACAGATGCCCTCTCTCACCCATACGATTCATTATCAAAGCTGCCTGTTAAAGAAACTCCACTAAAGTCGTTCTGGTAGGCGCTTAGGACAAAATCCATCAGCCCTATAGTGTAATTGTAAGGGAAAACCGCTTGCATCACTTGACCGCGTCACTGGGATAGTCTGCTTACCGCCCAGGAGAAAATTTTACATTTGGACGCAATTCTACTAGAAATATCTCAAGATGGGTCAGCTGACCGGGGTGCTCCAGGGGTATACTCACTGTTGTTTGGTTAGGTCACTAAGTTTCTGTATATGGAACCGAATCATTTCGTGACAGGATTCGAACAGATGACTATTTGGAAACCGCATCAGGCGAGCAGATCAACCGTGAAAAATGAATTTCCCATTGTTATAGGAGCTAAAATGGGTAACCAGTGACAAAATGCCTTCGACTACTTCAGCTCCGCCAATTCCTAGAAAGTAAATTCTTCGGAGATTTTAGTGAATGCAAATCGTGTTTGTCCTCGAACTGTTGATTATTTTCCAAGGAAGACGATGCACGTGCATCATATGATTTAGTTTACGACCGATATTCGTCAACTGTTGGGAGTACTCGAATCCACCGCTTACGTTTTTGTTTACGTAGTGTATGCACACTGATGACGACTGACTTTAGATAACACACAGATGTACCGGGAATGAAGTTCCAACCCTTTCGCCCCCAAAGTGATGTTCTTACCATGGTTACAGGGTATTCAGTCGGTATAGTCGGCTGAACATGTATTATCGCGGGGGAAGTTGCTCACGGTTATGAGGAAACAAACGACACCAACATGGATGAATACACACAGGTTCGTGCATGTCCATGTCCTCCGACTATCATCCTAAGCACTGTACACAAATTTGTTCAGAGCCCTTACGAGCTCGGATAGCAAGTGCACAAATAACGGTGCAGCAACAAAATATAGATTAACTCTGGTGGTAGACCAAAATCAACATTCGGTACGGCTTTCGCATGGTAAATGGGATTAGTTCTTCCAACAGTGACGAAAGTACCAGTGCGACATCTACTGTCGGATTAGTCCAGGTGACCCAACAGAATGAGTGTACTGATGAGTAGTCGGGGATTTGGTTTATTTTCAAGTTGACCAAGAATGAGTGTAGTTGAAAGAAATGCAGACCAGTAGGATTATCGGACCANTACTGATGAGTAGTCGGGGATTTGGTTTATTTTCAAGTTGAAAAAGAATGAGTGTAGTTGAAAGAAATGCAGACCAGTAGGATTATCGGACCATGCGTAACATTGCCACATGCCAGTACTTATCTTCAAATGTTATTTTCCGATCTACCTAGTTTAAAAACGTGCACTCAACTATTCGGCCAAAATCTACAGAGCAATAATGTGGGATCGTTTTTTTCTTGAAGTTCCAAAGCATCACACAACTTAGTTGCAGTTATAGACGGAAGCAAATGCACGCAGAGAAACTAGTAATTTATAATAGCCAAAGATAAGGGCAACAAACAGTACTCGCTAGATACATTCGACCGCTACCCTCGTTCCACCAAATCAATCGCTAAAAAGCACCTACCGCTTCCTGAGATTTACTCAGGTCGACTTCAACCACTCAAACACGTCAACATTTTTAGCTTACATATTTACAGCATTTTCGCTTCAAGTGACGTTCTGTCAGTGCTATTTGGAAGGGGTTAAAACTCCGAAAGTAACTTGAACAGCACACGACGCTTTAGAGGCCCTCATCTATCACAACATCGCATCCGCGCACACCGTGATAATATAGTTCCCATCAAATAAGCTCGACCTGGGAAACTGTTTATTGCTGGACACCCATCAAGAGTACGTGAAACCACACAATCACAAACACCATTCCACACTGCTGTCTTGTAGCCACATCTACTGACAATAGTGCAACGCCAGTATGTTTGTTGACATGTACCGCAAAGTGTATACACACACTTCCAGTCCTGTTTTGGTGGCGTTGAGAACTACTGTCTTGAGTTTGTGCGCTCAACTCGTGCCGTACCATTCGTTAGCAACGTTGTGCAACACGCAACCCTGCCTTGTATTGTTCATTATTCCCCGCCCCAACCGATACAATACTGGCTCCTGACTCAAATATCCGCTCCCTGCGCAGTCCGTCAGCATACCTTACCACCTGACTACTTACTAATCGTGTACTCGTATGGACTCGTTGTTCCGCTCCACTGTGTGTACCAGACCCCATCTCGAAAGTACCATACGAAATTCTTTCCATTTAGACAGGAGCTATCGTGAGCTCACGCCTGTGATACATCTGTTCTGCTGGTTACGATATTTCATTCGTTCTCCAAAACAAACCATCTGGTCTTGCCCACCCAATGAGCTGCTGACCACCCTCGTATGCGTACCTCCGAACTCCTTAGGTCTCTCTTGGACCATCGAATTTCGGCGAATACCTCTCCGACGACAGTACTGCGCTGCGACCAAAGTCGAGTGCCTTTATCCATTGAAATTCGAGGAGCTACCGCATATCATACCTGAAGAGATTTCTTCTCGTTTGGCCGAAAGGACGCTCAGCTCCTAAGTAACACCAGTTTTACGAGACTTCCATTGGCCCTCCTGACTGCTAAACATTTTTCTGTTCGTGAGCTCAGTGGACCCACTCAACTGCCGGTGGTGTGCATGATTCCCGGACACTGAACGTGCGTCCCAAATTCCTCGTTTTTGAAGCGTGGTCTCTGATCCGTCAAAGTACCCTTCAATACACCGTATTTTGCCGAGGTGTGCTTAATCTTCGCGTCTCCCAGTGTAGTGTTATCTTAGTCCGAAATACCAGTTGCTGCAGTCCAAAGTGCAAAACGCTACCGCGACCAGAACGCACTGATTACATCCAACGCCCAGCGGAAATGACTCATATGATTCGCTGACCGGAATACCTCTAGTTCGGAAAAAGGAATTGACTGCAAAAGCCAGTGAACTTTAAAAACCGCCATCTTGTTCATGCGCGTTCGGCTCGTGCCATGTCGCACACCATCAATGCTGTACACTAGACAACGACGTGGGAGTCCTACAGCTGAGTGACCTTTATTGGTGGCTCTGTAAAGGCGCCGCGTCAATCCAGTCATTTTTAGAGTGTAACTTGGTTTCATTTCAGAAGCTCACTTGAACGAACACTGCAACCGACGTTGATCAAACATCTCACATCAATGCCAATAGCTTCCTACATTACTGCACTTCCTGACAGACAACACATTGTGTCCAAGATATACCGCCGTTCCATTCCGCACACTTTTTATTAATCACCTCCGACACACAAACCATGCTGAACAAGTTGAATGACCGGGTTGGTTAGTAAGAAATTAGTTCTGATCTCTAAAAGTGATTTTCCAATACTGCAGCGTTCCCAATTCCCTCTTCACTCCGGGAATTACGCTTAAAACTGGAGACATTTTCAGAGGCAAACTTGTAACACTGGTGAGATACCGGCGAGAATATGAGACACTTGCTAAGTTTTAAAAATTCATCCAAAATATTTTTCACCCGAGCGCTTTCCGCACCCGTTGTTGAGATCATCAACAATCAAGATAGGCCGTAGGGTGGTCAAACAACGATGACGAAAGACTAAGGCCATGACTATTTCGTGGGGTCAAATGGGTAGGCGTCACCCGCTCGGTTGAGGTTAACGTACTCACTCAGAACGTCGGTTATGAACACGATAACGCGCCGTAATCAGTGAAGTGCATGCAAACGTCTCATTTCTAGTTCTTCCGCTTAGACGTGCATCATCCTTTCTAGCACACTGTTTCCACTAAGTTATTTGTTACAATGCTCGTGAGCGGTTATTCGAGCTATAATACCTTGACTATGCTCATGACTGCACCTTTGTCCAATCGTCAAAAGCACTTCCATCCCTCATCGGCCATAGTTGCGGATGCCGAAACTGCGACCACCAAATTGAAATTCTTGATAAGTAGCACTTGTGTACGCTACGCCGATACTACAAGGCTTCCAAGGCAGCAGAAACAACCTAATTCCATATTACTATCGAAGACAGCAATACATCAATGAATCGTGCTAACGCATAATCATCATACAATCGTGAAGAAAAGGCGGATCCTAGCCAAGATAAACAAGATGGGAAACTTAATCACAAAAACAACTGTGTGTATACCCGAAAAATTCGACACCAAGGCGCTGACATTTTAAAACGAACCGAGCAGTATGTGAAAGTAAGAGGTCATTAACAAGATAGCTTGCGGCTTCTTCTGTCACGCGTCAGTCGGTATATGTAGTTATGCCTAACCAGTAAAAAGCCACACAGAGTAGCCAGCGGGCCACAGTAAAAAGGTAGTGTTAATTAAGGAGAGGAAGACGTAGAGTGAGAAAGGAGAAAAATTACATCGACGCACACATAGATTCGTAAAACAAGCGAAACTGACTTTTATTATCCGTCATATCAGACAGTGTCCTCAACCAAAGCGTTCACGGTCCTCCGGACCCCAGCCAGGAATGCGGTAGTGCCTTGGTGAAGCAAGATTCAGTGTGAGAACCTGCATACCCCGAAGCCATCATCAGACCACCGCCTCCAACCTAATCCACTACTGACAAACAAAGCATGCTGTGACAGGCGGTGAGTTGTCATTCGTAAGATGTGGCCAATCCTAACCAACCGTTAATGTGCATTTGTGTTATAACGCGGATGCGATCGAGCTGTAACGATCCCTACGAAAATGTTATATCACGGAGAGACCGAGCGAACACAATTGAGCTGAAACGATTCCTACGACGCAATGATACCGTTCGCGCTGTTTTACCCTGAAGAGCCGATGCCCAAGCCTACTATGAAGGAAAAAACACTGATCTCCAGAAAGAGAGCTTTTACTGTCTCAGTCCGAAGACTAATTACAAGTGCAGCTCTTGCGCATTGATAGCTCGTTAAGCGAACTGGTGAATAATGTTCAATATTCAATGATCAACGTTCAGTGAAAAGCGTCCTGGGTCGATAACAGGCGAATTAGCGTGCAGTATGTAAATCGGTGCAAGAAATAAAAATGATGGTACAGCACAGGAATTCGAATTTACAAAAGTAATAAATGTTCATTACCAGTTAATTGGACAGTTTTTGGGGCATTTAACATCCCCAACAATTTGTTTAACAAATAACACCCAAACAACTAAGCTTAACTGCCTGCCAGCCAGCCAGTGAATATGTGAGTCACGAGATCCCCAGCCTGGAAGACGAACCCAACCTACATTGACCTACGTCTTGGTGAACGACGACATTTCTCTAAACCAAGTCGACCACTGTCCACCCACATCTTGCGTCAGCACGCCCCAGCAGTGGAAAGTGCTAAGAATACAGAACGACCGGACATCACTTTTAGGTAGTGGCTTAATCAGCTAAGTCTACACCAACCTAAAGATTGAACAAAAGAACTCACTTGGCAACCACTATCAAATACCCGCTTCTTAACCTCTTGGATGTTCACCGCTGGTGCTACCCGATGCAAGCAGTCGAACGTAGACACCAACGATCAAACTCCTGTGATGCCAAATTTTGCAGTTGCAAAGCCCTCACAATCGCTTTACATACACCATTCTCAAGCTTCCGAGAGTCGCTTCTGTCATCACATGTCTTGGATGGGTGAGTGTTGATCCAACCTTACGGACCCAACATTCTATCAATTCCAATACGATCATAGCTGCTGATTTGAATTACCACGTACACAGACTGGTTGAAAACCTCTGAAACTTCTGACATTAAGTCTGTGTTATCACACCAATACTGCAGAAGCACGTAGCACTTCTAGACTGCAAACCGCATTCTGAAGGGTTTAGTAGGACGCGAGATAGCGTTTAGGATTGTCTGTGGTGATCGAGACTTATCAAACACCTTGTCCTCAACATTATCAACACTGGGCGATCTTACATCAAATGGATGACTCAGGGAGGTTTTATGAATGCCAAATTTGAAAGCCGACAAGACTTCAAGTAAGTTGCACAAGAAGGTGTGTTCAAGTTGATTAAATATAAAACACATTCGAAGGTTCCTACACATAACGTTAGCGCCACATCTGAATGTGGAAAAGGAAACGGAGACAATACAGGGTTCATGCCTAATACGTGAACCCATCAGAGCTCGAAACATGGTTATCACCTGAACGCAGATGGTGTTCAACACCCTACACAGACACCACGGAGCAAGTGACGTATTATGCATGTGTGATAATGAACGCGGAAACATCAGAAACGGTGTTTCGACGAAGTTGAGTAAAAAACACGCTAGCATTCGAAGTGCGACACTTCGTCTTACATTTTGGATACCTCTACTGTTGGTGAGGCTTTCTAACCTTATCAATAACTACCGGTCTACATGACAGAAGTTTAGGAAGAACACTCTGAAGCTGCTAGACGGTAGCCCGTAAACTCTAATCTGGACTGAAGCATTCGTATGAAACGTTGACGATATGTTTGCGGCAAAATCCTGAAAATATGATGGACGAGCAGCACTACATACGTGGTAATAAGAAATGGTGGAATTTTTAAAAAAGCTGAGACACGTTGGACTACGTAGTGCACCACAAAGCATTAGCCACTGCATGATGTATTAACTTAAGCGCAGAATAAACATTGTCATGCTGCTAAAAAAGGGAATGTGGCCGCCTTGTGCCGAGTTGTTTCTCTATACCTCCAAAAAATAGGGGAGCTAGCTCAAGTATTCATCATCATCATCATAGGCAGCAATTCATCAATGTTCCTCGCTGGTGCTCAACCATCACAACTCAAGTATTAGCAATACAAATATACTGCATGAATGAGTGCGTACAAAAAACTGGATAACCACCACGCGGACTGTACACGAAGTCATGATGGACAGAAAGATCAACAGAACACGTTCTACAAGAGCACAACATACATGATGTTTGGATCGACGCCGAATGGCATCAGTACCGAGTCTCAAAATACTCAAATGGAAGGTGAAATCACAAGAAGAAAATCGAACTATTTACAAGCTGCGTTAACCAGCCAGATTAGCTTAATAGCAAGCATGAAATCCGCGTGGTAAGCCAAACATCCGCGGAGAAACAAAACCAAAGCCATACTTTTGAGTGGATTTGGAATGAACGATAGACTGAAACCACAATGTTCATGATGATAGGTTGAGGAACTGTTCAGTTCAGACTAAAACCTCACAGTTGTGGAATATGAACGTCGGCAAAAGACGTATCACAAGGGAAGTAGGAGTAACACTGACGGTTATTCATTGGGGATGCATGCTTGGATCAGTAATAGGGTCGGACAAATTGAAAAAGTGACAATCGAACAAACGGATAAACGACAAAACTCAGGAGTGCACAGTGAGCTCCTCAAAGGCGCATGTAATATACAAGGAGATCATTAACACGGCACCAGCACGTACACGAAGCAGTGGGCAATCCTGAACGGTTTATCACACGAAACCAGCGGTTCATGGTGACAATAAGCTGGCCCCAATGTCATCCTTATTGTTGTGGTCGACTGATGGACACAATGGTCCGTGAGGGGAGACGCAATATCGGCACGTTCTGTTGGCGGCATAGTGTGTACGTTGACAGAACTCGGCCGTTTGTGGGCAGAATCCTGCGACGCTGATTCGGGGATACAACCGCATGTGAAAAGCGAACCCGATCAAAATCAGATAATCGATCGCTATTCCAAATATCACCATGCGTTTGCTCGTTGTCACTATTTGTAATGGTATGGTTGCTAGGTGGATTTTGTTTAGAAAAATATCCATCCAAGTCTATATTATCCGAAAAATCCCGCAAATTCACATATTCAACATTGGGGGGCATGTTTTTGGCGATATGATTTTTTAAATAAGTCAACCTAGGTACGAAAGCTAATCGCGAATGATTCGGCAGGACCTTCTGTCCGTTGACCAGGACGGGGGAAGGACTGTAAGGCAGCGACAGGGGTACGAATTGGCCTGTCTGCACAACAGCTCGGTCCATGGGTAGTGAAGGCCTGGACATGCTTTTATCACCAAAATTAACATTTGCGAAAGCAGGGTATGTAGATATGGAATCGGTATGTTCCTGATCACTGGAAATGTTAGTCTGTGGTAAGTACGACTGAGGATTATCCAGCGAATTCCCGTTGCCAGTGACTTGATGCGAGAGGGACATATCATCCAGCTCGGAAAAATAGCCCGCATTCTGCGATGCATTCGAAGAGCCACGGGTCACTCTGCAAGCAAATGCAAAATGAAATTTGCTACGTGAAAAGAATGTCCATTACGTGTAAGTACGAACTACGACTACGACAAATGGATACACATCAAAAACTAGAAAACACATAGCCCAGATAAATCAGAAAGAGGCTGTGGTGAGCACAAATGCTAATCGCGTTCTAGAAGATGCACAAACAAGTGAACCGAAGTTTCATAGGCTGAAAAGATGCAAAATAATCAATAGTATCATGGACCAAAACTTTGACCATAGAGCTAAGATAATCAACGGAAACAGTGTACCATGAACAAACAGATGTGGGACTAGAAATAACCAGTCTATCCGGACGAATGGCTGGGTGAAGATAGTCGTTATGACATGAAAAACTGGGAATAAGCAGATTGCTCACCTGTATCGAACTTTGGCGTGCGTCATTATATGAGATTTTAAGTTGGTGGACTGCGCGAATCGTTTGTGACAATTTTCAAACGGGCAAATATATGGACGATCTCCCGTATGAATACGAACATGAGTGCGGAGGTTGAAATCCAATGAGAAGCGTTTGCCACAACCCTGAAGTAAACATGAAGAATCACACTATCTGTGATAGGCTCGAATGGGGATAGATAAAAAAAGGGCGTCACACGAGGTTCATCAAGAAACACATACACGCTATTAGCGTTGAACCATACCCATAGTTGTTATGGTTCACACCAAAGCTGACCCCAACAATTATTCAAAAAATGATGGACAAAAAAAGTAAATGTGCACACGTGGATCAAAAGTAACAAATAAACCACTTGGCGTCTCAAAAACAAACGACAGTGCTGGAAACAGGGAACTGCAGAGTACCAGAAAAGACGGCTACTTGTGAATGTCCAATTAAACAGTCTCACAGCTCACGGTCATCTAGCCAACATGATTACATGACTCAGTTCTCATGTTTAATGGACGCAAACAATGTGGTAGGATTGAAGCATCACTGTTGAAATTACAAAGATAGGCCAAAACGATTACCACACTTCCCAGAAGATTATCCAATACCCTGAAAAAGGTGACTTAAATATGGTTGGCGGCATCCGATTCGGATTAGCCTGTCACAGTGACCGAAGCCAAAGGACGCCTGCGCTTAACCATCACTGCACCTGGCTTGCGCTGCACCAATTGCAGTTCCACCAACACACCACATATCCAGTGTAAACCCGAAGGAATAAGACTGGGAGGTGTGCTAATGGGGCCTTTGTGTCCAGCCGGCCAATGCTGGTTAGCCATTTGATTGGCTAATAAGGAAATGAAACTCTTATCTCTCGGAAACTAAACAGAGAGAGTCTGCAATGACGAGATCTAAACTAGGAAGAAAGATTCGTGAAGTGTAATACAAGAAGCGTTGCAGTATAGGATTGCATGTTAGTGCAACCTAATGAAGATGGGGATGAAAAGCAAATATCTCGACAAACTATGAAAAGCCAGGCAGACCTGTCATCATACAAAGCACCAACGAAGCCGAAGAAAAGAATGGATAGAAGTCCACAGACACGCATCTGCTTTTTGTCTGGCTGCTCCCCTTCGGCCAATCTGACAAGGTTGAACCCGCAAGGACCGAAGTCACAGTCAGCACAGCCCTCTGGATCTAAACAGCACGCAAGCCTGACCACCACGCCAAGGTAGCAGAAAAGGTCAGGACCTAAATATACGCAGTTGGACACAGACAACTCAATGGCGACCAATTTATCAGAATTTGCGTGACTGCTAGCAGCAGATTGAAAGTGATGAAGAAGAAAACCCGTTGACTAATTTAGAAGTTGCGGTAAACTAATTTGGACAACACGAACGAAGTGATGTGAAAGTAACCGTGTTTACAATTTGAAAATGAGATTGACAAAATACAGTGACCCTTCTCACAAGAATCATTGAAAGCACTGCTAAAGGCGTAAGATACTATCCGAACCCCAGCACTGACCTTTTTCCAAGATACGGTCTGCAAACAGCACAGTAACAGTTTACTTAATGCCCATTATTCAATTTCGAAGTTAATGTTTTTCGTCAATTTTATGAGGCCTGAGGTTGGCCATCTCCTTCTAGACACATGTACGAGTAAAAAACGAGTAAGGCCAAGGATGGTGTGTATACTAACGATACAGTGGACAATTCAGGAGGCTCATTTTCAACTCGTACCTAATCAGACTCACACAAAAATAAACAACTAGATGAGAGTACAACTTATTCAAACGTACTGTTCAACAACACTAAACTGATCACTTTGTCGATTAACACATTATCTCACCCACAATCGCCAGGTATCCGTGTTACTCAAGCAGTAAAACTGAATTACAACAATAATTTCGGTTGCATTCCGAAGATTAATCAGGTGGATACGCCGCGTAACATTATTGACAGCAACATTACTCCGTTGGATTTAGTATTGCTAACCTCGAGTTTAGTTACTTGAACGCTTTGACGTGTGGTTCGTGAAAGCAACCAGTTTAGAAGGATCTGATAGCTGTGTGATATTATCGTCAACTAGAAATGTAGTTTAATTGCCTATATGTTAATTTTCCGATACATGGATTCCACGTGCTGGAAGCGTCGACGAAGGCTACGTAGGCTAAACTAACGAAGCAGAACAGTGGCTCGAGTGCCCAATGAAAATCGCGCTTCCTTCAAAGACAGTTTAAGAGGAAATGCAAATATACAGCCGCAATTTCACATAAAGGAACACAGGAACCACTTGCAGATTGTCAACTATAGGTAACCAACTCTAGTGCAGGTGAAAGACTCGGTACCGCTTAAAAGAATTGACAACTGCACACATGAAAACGAAAGTAAGGGTCACCCACAGGCTGAAACTGGACAGACTGCGTGATAAATGGAATAAATGGACAACAGAGAGAAACTGAAAAACCGCCTCAGTCGAGGTTCCGCCGTTGCTACTCGCACTTTGGATACAGGTCACGTGAGGATCTGATAAAAATGTGAACGGATGAAAATAATCGAGAACATAAGAGACAAAACGCCGTAAACAGACAAGAAGCTCAAGAATTCATAAATGAAAGTTACGGATCAATTAATCCATTCAGAACGATCATCAACTTGACGTATCCACTGCGTTGCTTGGCCACCCGCGGTTATAGCAACTTTTTGGTTGTCTCAATATATACGGGCCGATGCAGTAAGGTATGACCTGACATGCGAAGTACATGATCAAGTCAACGCAATGAACAGGCTGAGTAATTGAATACTTACTCACGCACCTCGAACTTCCTGAAATACGCATTGATGAATGACCGCGCAGTTCTCACAATCATCCCATCTGACGTGGGTTAATTGGAATAGACAACGATGGTCAAGCACAAGTCTGTTGGTATCTTTGTCACAGACAGGCCAAGTTTCTAAGCCGAAATCATTATGAAAGACAGCGTCTTTTCCATTACATGGCGCCAGTTGGCTTCCGCTATGCCCGCTTACCTCATGAGTAACACTATAAGCTAATGAAATGGTGCTACTGAAGCAAGTCCTCAGTCCCAAGCGGACTATCTGCAATGGTGGACATGGAAGTAAGACCGCACCAACGTTGAAGCAAGAAGTGACAGTTTGAGCCGGCCGGGCCGTACCGTGACCAAAGTAGACGCTCACTGCAGTGCTGACAGGAAGTAGAACACAAGAACAAAGTTATCAAGAAAAGGAAGCAAAAACGGAACAAAAAGGGTTAAGCAGAAAAGTTTATTGGTGCCAGCAAGCCGTTGTCTGAGGCGCGTTGTCATTTTGGGCAATGTATCGTCTCACTTAAACCCAGTGCATGTCAAGTCATTACAGATCGAAGGGAAGAGGTGAGAAGACCGGCCAAACATTGTTGACAAGGTTGTCCAGCCTTTCCTTACCTATTCGACTTTGCAGTAAATAATGCCCCTAGAATGGTGTGGAAATGTTCTCAGCACCCAGGTTTGGAGATACAGACAGTAGTACTGTAATGTCGGAGACCACAAGGCACTTTGAACAGATTAATGAATTGCTTTAATCAGTTTTGCGTGGCATTTGGAAGGGCTTTTCTGTGTGACCACAGGTATTTCCAAACCATTAGCGGCATGGTGAGAATACCGCATCAGCAAGCGACGTAGTGTTCTGGTGTCTTCGGGAGGGAACAACTTCGTCAACCCTTGGACGTGATGATTCCGTTTCACAGATTTCGTTAGGTCATGTACATCTTACAAATGTTGTATTACCGCTTGCACGAACCGTGCTTTGTTTGCAAGTGTTGGGTTAAGCAAGAACCGAAAGTCTAGATGCGATATATGAGAGCATCAACACTAAAACTCGTTTCAGTACGGCGTTCTCAAGCTACAATACCTTCTGGATAGGCTGATGGCTGGTGTAAGTGAAGGAATAAGGACGTTCCATGCGACTCGGCTGGTGATAATGAACATCACTGGTTAGGAACATCGTCTGATATGGGGAAAAAAGAAGTCAATGGCGCCGGTGATGTGGAACACCGTGTGCACCGATGAGGTTCGTCTCCAATTAGGCCTTTCCACTTCTTTACTCTGCACAATCCCTGTCAACTTCCTATACATTGTGACATGATTGCCACTTCATGTGATCTTTTCTTCGTTGAACATTATATATATATATATATATGTGTGTGTGTGTTAGATGACAAGTCCAAAAATGGATGGCAGACAGTTCAGCAATGACCGACTTGGAAAAACGACCAACGTCCAGCAGACACTGATCGAACTACTATTAGAGAATACTTCCGCCGCAATCACACTCTGACCAAACAAAAAATGTCAGTAACTGTGTGCTTGCATGTGCTGAAAAAGTCTGAGGAAAGACATCCCCAAACTCGTCAGTGTCACTCACAATAAACAGAATGGTGAACACACTGTCGAGATGGCAGAGACAGTCACTTGCCTTAATTCTTCCTTCAAGAGCAACTCTTCACTCAACATCAAACTCAATCAGTGCACCAGTCAGGTACCATTGAACAAACGCGTGACTCTCACTGACGGTATGGAGAAACTACAGGCCGACTACCAAGAAGATGACGTACCAAGCTCATGTTCTCAGCACATCTGACGACAAGTCGTGGACACCGTACATGCGTCAGGAACGTCACCACAGATTGGTTTGCTGGCAGCAAATGACGAGACCTGGGTAAATAGGACATTTCAAGCATTTTCACTTCTCTCAAACAAAGAGGTTTAGGACAGCTGGAACATGTGAGACGAATGGCGGACGACCGAATCTCTTAGGATAAGAAGCAATGAGCTGGTCACTGGCTCCGGACCCAGTCTTGTGTGATATGAAAACTGATTATTTCAGAGATACATCTTGCGAAGAAGAGGTAGCGGACCACGGTAAACGTAAGATGTTTGAAGGCAGGTGTGCACAAAAACGATTGATAAAAAAACAGCTGAGAAAAGAAAGTGAAAGCTTCGCAGACCCAAATTGACATGAGCAACAGTCAACGCTGTGTAGTACAGTGTGCCTATCCGGGATGGGGTTGCACAGACACAGCAGAGGTTGAGAATTCCCAGCAGCGCGGTCTACTGAAACGGATAGATATCAGCCTGATTTGTCATGTCATCTATGTAAGTAAATTCGATGAAAGTGCTGGGTGAACGAACTCAGCGAATAGCCTGGTGTATTTCACACACGAATCCCGAAATTGATGATGATCGCCTTAATCGAAGGCCGGCTATCAAACTTCCACACTACATAGTAAGTTACTAGGTCAGTTTCGGTGCGTTTTAACTGCATATCTTTGCACTCAGTTAATACATATTGTAGAGGTTTTCCACTCTGGAGGAGAGCACCAGTCATCGGAAACTAGCGGGCACTTGTCTCGTTGATCTTGTGAAGGTGTTTAGTCGTTCATCAAATGAGTTGAATTTTCAGAACACCATTTATGTTGTGTTAGAGAAGAATACTCTGGTACACACTTGGAGAGGTTTGTACATAGTTACAGTCGGTTGATTTTGTCATCCTTCATGGATTACCTGCAATTGCTGAACTTAAAGCTCTCTTGCAGAAATGCACAGAAAGCTAGCTGATGGGTTGAGCTGCTTTAGGGTAAGCGCCAGATAGAGTATCCGGATGTCTCTGTTTCAACGAACGAGTGACCGAACTGAAAACACAAAAACACTCGTTCGTTCTTACAGTACAGAAGTGTTTGCTGCGCAACCAGTGACCAATGGACTGTTAGGTTTAGATCTCAGGACGTTGTGCGCAGATGTGCAAGGTATGAGCAATGCATATACAAAGGAACGTGACTATATAAAAGCATCACCCGAAATATAATCAACATAAGGCATGCAGAAAAACAAACCTGTAAAGCAGTGAGATTGCGACAAGTGTAACACACAAAAACTGTTGCAATATCATTAGAACTCAGTGTGGAAAACATCCATTGTTTAGCCAATTTATTTACATTCTAGTGACAGAATGAAACTAGACTAAACGTATAGGGAATACACAACAGTCCTTGGAAACACGAATTCGTTTATGAAGTTTGTTGACTAGAACAAATGTAGAAGTGACATTGGTGTACCACAAGGTAATCAACCACAGACAGAGGTCAGACTAGAAAGTACGGGAATTATACCGAAGTTATTGGTGATAGGAACGTCAGCCAACAGAGGTATCACAAAAGGAGGTTCTCCAACCTTGAAACTTGGGATAAACAATACATTTTAAAACCAAATACTTGAAATTTTTCCTCAGCGTTTGGACAATTAAGCAGTAATATGAACCACCGACTTCGCGATGACGCTCCAACTGACTGCCTTAAGGTATAAAACTTAGACAAAAGTTCTGAGCGAAAACTCCCAATGTTTTAGGCTCACTGGCCTGGTGACATCCTCCCCAGAAGTAACTGGAAAACGATTAGGGAACCAGCTGGCACCAAACTTGCGATTAGTTAACTCACCCAAGAGTATATGTTCAACATTCAGAGAAACCGACGTACAGACCAACTGACTAGAAGGGTAGTATGAGAGAGCGCTTTCTCCTGTTGAATTTGAACAAGGCTGAGAAGTCTTGATGAGGCGGAATCAAGCACAGATAACAAGACAGTTATTGCCTTCTTTTCCAATGGTGCAACGACACGAGTAGCACTCACAAACGAGTGCGAATGAGCGTTCAGATGGCAGAATTCGGTCGCCTCTAACAAGATCACTAGAGTAGTCGTCGACAGGGTTGCTTCGTGGGAGCGTGGAGTACAGCTCGACTACGGATGTGACGATACCAAATATTACTGACAAGTTCAATTACGAACGGAACTCCAGTTCAAATATCGTGTTCGGAAAAGGTCGGCTGAAGAGTCCATCTGACTGCAGATGCTTCGACCAAACGTGCTTGAGGTTCAACTTGTGTGGAAAACGCCGTTTCAAACTGAACACAACCCATATGTGATAGTAGCTTTCGCATTTACATAAGGTCATCGACTGGTCCATTTCGAAAACAAGCACTGGACTTGAGTTTTGTTTTCACTAACAACGGTACACATTCCCATCCGATCCGGAATTTGTACGACCGAATGATTACATCCAAACGCTCAACTACACTCCGGTGAGAACAGTGTTCGATAACTAATACTGGTGAAACGACGGCAAAGGCAAAATGTAACTGACACTCGCTTGTGATATGCCTCTGTCAGATCAGTACAGTTGTAGGTTACAGAAAACTCATTTCTAAGAGATAATAAGAAAATCACCAACTGACTGGTCATGGATTACAAAGTCGGAAGTTTCGAACACCTGAGATGGAGTAGTCTGATTTAGAAACACGATATTCCTAACTTCACAGCATTCAGCTAAACACAACTGTTATTGAAGCACAGGATACATAGAAAGGGAGCACAGTAAAAACAATCACAACATAACCACATTATCAGAATAATCAAAATCGACAATTTCTCAATCACAAGTCCATCGCAAACTCGAAGTCGTGTAGTTGGATTGTATTATCAGGTCGATGCGGCTTTTTCCAAAGGGCTGCAACGTGCTTGCCTTCACCGGTCGATCCAACAACTGGCCATCTCCTCTTCCAAGGATCACATGTCCACCATCGTCAGGTCGAAATTAATCTGCCGCTGACAGTGTATCGATGGAGTAGCATACATTAGCCAGACAGAGGCGGTTATGACAAACGAACATTAGCTGAAACAGTTTCAGAATGTCCATGACCGTCTCCCAACAGTTACATTACGAAATATGTGCTACACACGACACAACTCGGTTGTATTCGTTTCGTTTGATCAACTGGCAGGGACATAAAAGTCACTGACTTTGGTCAAAACCGTATGAACCTAGAACTTTGAAGGAATTTGTGACAGACCTGATGATCAGAAAAAAACGCCGACCTTGATTAATTTTTGCTCTAATTCACCCCCACATACCTCAGATTTTAACAGTATAGTGGCTGAGTTAGGCCCTATGAAATGCGTTCGTCAGAAGTAATGTTGGGTCCATAATATTAACTTTGGTGAAGTGATAGCATTTATATAGATTTGACAAACAATACCAATAAATTGTGGTTACTATCTACGTTCACGCTAGTGGATCCGCTTGATCCGACTAGAATCAGAAACTTTCGTACAGGCAGTCAAAAAGCATACGAGATCACTGGGAAGAACTTTTACGAAGACAGTAACACTAATCAATCCAATCGGCTCATCGAGAGATTAGCCAACACATCAGCATCATCATAGTCATAGACAGCAATACATCAGTGGTTAACACTAATGTTTAACTGCCACACAACCATGAAGAAACAGCAAACCCTATATAGAAAGAGNTGGGCGTCCTGGCAGTATCTCAGCCCACACACAATCATGAATACCCACAACACATCAGCGCTACAAGATGACTGTTCAAATCGGTGCTGAGCGCAAGAACCGTCCAGTAGTAATGCCAACTACAAACACCAACTACAAACTAACAAACGAGAGATGCCCCTATGTTCGATAAGTATAACAGGGTATACAATTTACTGTGGTACAAATCTAAAAACGTAACTCTAAACCGGTAAGGATGAAACACGAAACGCACTGTTTGCTCCGAATAAACAAGCTCAGTCAACGATAGATATATAAACATCACTGTTCGGTTTAGCGAATATAGGCCTACTTCAAAATCGACTATGGAATTGGCAAACCTTCGTCATTAACTGATTTAGTCATGGGTTACAAATGATCAACGACAATTGGGCTTTACGAACAGTACTGTTGATAAGTTGCCAACAGCTTTTCTGGCTGAGCGAAGAGGAAAAAAAATTCAGCAAGTTTCAATTTGACAGCACAGCATTAACATACTGACCACTGGCAGCGCTAGCAGGCTGAGCAAATTTCGTCACTTTCACCGATCAACATTAACACAGAGACGTAGCACAATGTCAGAAACTTCAGTTTCCTTTTAAAGTTCCAATTATTAGGATGTGCAAAAGTGACACTCAGTAGATTTATAATGGATACCACAGACAAGCCATAAACGGTCAAGCTTAGTTGTGTAGCATTGAGGCACTAGTCACCACAGTTAAAGTGGTCAAGATAAGCCCAAATCTACTGAACATTCGAGAACGAAATGCATGTGCATCGCCAGTGTCTACGTGCTACCGTGCTGGAACCCTTTTAACAAGCCAGCTGAATGAGACGGCGTCTGCCGACTTTACTCAAAAGCACAATCACAATTCCCATAAGTCGCGGACAGATCGAGAATTCGCATTATGGTTTTACTCAAGCGTTAGCGGTTAGGGCAACCGGTTGGCAGTGACGCTACCATGAAACTGTCTCGGTTTAACGATGCAAAATACTTACGGCTGAGATCGAGCAAAGCACGTACTATACTTCTGTAAACGGAGAAGCTAAAACGGAGGATAAAACAGCATCCTGCGGGTCTTACTATCCCGCCTTCTCGACTGGCAGTACTTCAGAAAAGGGACAATCGAAACAGAAGCAACACTCGCGCTCCTAAAACTGTAGCAACTGCGATTTTCTCTAGCGTACCTACTTTCAAAAAAAAATTTAAATGGTTCCAAATCGAGAAACAAAAATTGAGGCTCAGAGCAAAGTAAAAAAAGAACCAGCCAAAATAACGATGTTGCCTAACCTCGAAGTTGCATTGAAACGGTTTCTCCCCAGTATGAACAAGCTGATGTCGCTTCAATTTGCTCGATTCCACAAATGCCTTGCCACATTCGGCACATACGTGAACTCGTGGACCGTGAGTATGTAAGTGCTTACGCATGGCAGAATTATCGCGAAACGATTTCCCGCAACCCTTATGGGGGCAGGGAACGGCGCGTGCCACTGAAGGGTCCAGATCAGAGGCGTCGAACACACTGATTGAGTTCATCTCAGAAGATGACGATGCGAGCACATCAGGGTTGGGGGGTGCTGGGGCAAGGGTTGGTAGTCGACTGGACCGTGTTCCGGGACTGGTCTGTTCCGAGGCACATCTGTTTGCACCTGCAACACTGCCAAACGATCCGGTTGGTATCAGCTCAGACTTAAACGTACGATTCTCAGAACGGGTCAAACCTCGGGTTTTTCCACGCATGTTATAATTGTTAGACATTGTTTGGGGTATGTGGCTTGCAAACCGCCTGAGTGGGGCTGTGGATTGAAGTCGAACACCGGGAAAGCCTGCATACCGATAGCCTTTCCAAAAGAAAAAAGAAGTTGATCATAGAATGATCAATAGAATGATCATAGAACGGTATAAAAAAGTATAAACATGAATAGATAAACGTACAGATGTAATCAGCAAGCGCGAGGACGAATAGTTTGTCAACTGGAAACAGAATAACAGCGAAGGATGAATCAAAACAACAGCCGCTGAAACGTTTCTGATTCCGAAACTTACATTACTGATAGCATCTACAGCTAAGTGTCATCTGGTTAGCACAACCTGTGGTCTGAAAAATATTTTGAGGCAGTTTCACAGATTGTTTCCAGGTTAGAAAGAGCGCTCATCATCAAAAAAGACGGTAACCAGATAGGCAGTACCACTCAGTGACACAGGCAAACCGGAGTGTCTGATGAAAGTTATGGACGAATATACGAGACCCACGTATGATGCAGTGCAGCCAGCTGTTTTAGATAGAGCGTTTCGAACTTTGCCGCTGTGTGACAAGATGAATCGCTCACAGACTAGATACGGTGAGACGAGAAAATACGGCGATAAGTTGTCTCACGTCGTTATGACTGGTCTGCTCGAACTGTGGCCGACAGTTAACAAGATTTTGTCGAAGGCTGCTAAGCTGTGTCTAATAAAACACCTTAATCATTCAAATGCATTTGATATAGATCGTTTGGTGCACTCAGCTGACTAGCCCATAAAAGGGCCAATTAGTTCACAGCTTAACACTTTCCTGAAGTGAGTACCCAAACCAGTTGTACCAGAGGACACCAATGGGTAAAGCCTATTAAAATGAACTCAAATCGCGATCTGAAAGTCTGATTTAACTCTGTCAGTTAACCAGAAGAGTGTCGATAACCGAAAACTCATCTTTGGCAGTCATCGGAAAATCTCTCTGGTTTTAATTAACAGTTGGTCTGCGTATACAATTAGGACTAAAAAAAGAATCTTAGTCTGCGTGGTCATGTCTGAGAGTTGAGGGCGACCTTTTGTAGCGCAAGAAATGGGCTTACTTGACGAATAATTCTTGGACAGATGGCAGTAGCAGTGACAAGACAAAGCTGTTTCGCAGATGGCAACTAAGATTTCCATAAAACACCGCGATACCCCTTGGACGTAGTTGAAATGGAGCTTGTTACAGTCGTTTTAAAAGCGTGCATGTCATATGGATGATCTCCAATAGTTTGAGATGCCCAACACGACCTCCGTAAGAACTAGGCTAATAAAGTTGAAGTTGAATTTGCCATAACCCGAAAAAAAACATTTGACTACCTCAAGCTATGCCTAGGAGAAAAACCAGCAAATTCAAATGCGGAACCGAAGATCATGGTGTCTACAAGGTTATAGGCATATTACATGTACAACGGATTTTTCATTTCCGACACACTAAGCCGTTTTGTCCCGGCTTAGCTGCAGTGCAAGATGATCTAAAAGTGGAATAATTGTGACATCTCATTGAGCACTACTTGCGCCAGATAAATGTCGTACCAGGATGGACTATAACAAATTAACTATTTAGTTGACGGCCCACTGGTCTGCGAAGCCTATCTAGACGCCGAAATCTGACATTGAATTAGTCTCAGTAAATAAATGCATCAACAGCAGCATTACGGTATGACTGTTCGACGTCGGTACACCTGTAGCGATCACAATAAAGAAAAGTGAACCAGACCGACAACATGCGAACATGAATAAACTACAGTAACTTTGAGTGAATGAAGAGTATACAATAGGACATCGAGGTAGTTAAAAGCAAGGTTATTGGAGGTTCTGCTGAAGTCTCCAAACCCAACCAGCGATTATCCAATCATCTCCAGTACCACTGTGAACCACGAGACCTTCAGCCTGATGGAGGGAAGCGGCCTAATGGCCAACCTGTTGATAACCATCTTCGTTTATTTGTCATCGTTACATCACCAAGCGACGTACATTCGTCATATACGACATCAGTCGACGTCCGGAGTAGATGACAACGTAACCATGATGGCAATGAGGAAGGGTCTATAATGCCTGTGTGCTTTCCATTTTGCTGTACGGTTCGGAAACGTGGCCTGTTCGCAAGGAAGATATCAACAGGCTTGCTGTGTTTGACCATCCTTGTCTCTGCCAATTGGCCCACACTAAGTGGGCTGATTGCGTGAGCAATGTGGCAGTTCGCCGGCGCGTATTCCAGAACGCTCGGGATGCACGATCAGTTGGTCAACTAATTACGTTGCACAGTTTGCGTTGGTTGGGTCACGTGCTACGTATGCCAGCTGAGCGTTTACCGTACCGGGCATTATATACTGAGGCCACCAACAGCTGGGTGAAACCGCGTGGTGGTCAAGCAACAACATGGTCACGAAATATGAAGACCTTGACTGCTCCATTGAGCAAAGTGGGCAGGCATCGCCTGCCTGGATGGGGTCCTCGCGATCACTCAAACCGCTGGTTAAAGACGCTATCCGAGATGGCGGTGTGTCGCAGTCAATGGCGTACCTGTATCCATACCATTTCTAGTTCTTCCATTTAGTCTTCTTCAATCTTTTTTGTCCTTCGTAGTACTCTTTCCTTTTAGGATATTCCACGTCACTGTTGAGGTGAGCGGCGACCCGAGCCACTGTATCTTTTGGTCAGGCTCATAGTTGTTTTGATGAGGATGATGTCGACACACGGTCGTCTTACACATGAGCCCTTTAGCTCCAAAGAAATGCCTGTTTCAAAGCATTACGTAGATTACCGGGAAAATGTCTTAGTCCTGAAGATAAGGAACTCGATCTCACTTCCTACACCTTCGTTGCAGATGGCTCAGTGGACAGGCCCTAACCTAAAGTGAAATCCGCAAAACCACCACAGCTGGAGAAACAAATTGTACTTCAAAGTACTTGGAGAGGACGAGACATTGTTCAACGTTATCAACGTCGCTTAATTATTTCCAAACATAAACCTGTTCTCAATGTGATCCAGACGTGACCATCTTCATTGGGTAGACGATGTGCGTCAGCATTTTAGGGGGACGCAGGCAGTATGGCAATATTTCGTGAAGTTCAATTGTGATAGGTGGGGAGTTGATCAACGAATAAGTGGTCGCAGATGAGCGGTGTTGACAACCGGATCATCGATGAAACAGTGCGTACGATCTAGGACGGTAATATGACACGGCGCATAGGATTCAGTCATAGAAGTCTCAAACGCTTCAAGAGAAGCAGCATGTGGATCTCCAGACACAATGAAGATTATACGGTGAGCGGATATATTTTAAATTCACTCCCGAGAAAGGAATACGAATCGCTCGACGAACACCCATTTCAATGGATACGAAAGATGTGCTGTGCACCCTGAATGGCAAAACTTCATTCACACGGCGCATGAACGAATCCGGTTACCGACTCTGACTACAGGAAACAGAAGTCGCAGCAAACCAGCGGTCTTGGATTCTCCAGCGAGGCAGGACCAACACACTAGACCCGACATTCCCAGTGAACCTTGGAATCCGTGCACCACCCTGCAACCTTGCAGGTGAAGAAACCTGTACGCAAATGCTTTTATAAGCAGTGCTATTTGCAGTGCTACCTTTCATGGAAACTGAAAGTTAAGTCCTTCCGACAGGACAGCCTTAGTCACGAAGTCTACCGCTGATGTTCTTCTTCGATCCCACTGCTTTTTAATCGACATTTAAAGTGCGTAAATTAAGGCGTGCGGGACGCTAGACAGGCTTACTTCGAACCTTGGAAACCCTCGCTATACAGTAGCTGTAGCTTGATCGGCATTATCTATTTTTCATCTGCACCTCTTCGGAAACTATACAACATCGGCACTAGACAAACAGGTGATGGTGCTGCCCCGGGAAATACAATCAAAGCCTCTCTCTAAGACGGGACTCCAGACATCCGGTTTTGCGTAGACTTGCAACTTCACACAATGACAGCAAAGCCACGATGGGAAAAATGTACTCGTTTGTCGTATCTGCGTAGATTCTGTAGACCAGAGACTTCCGAGGACTAGTTCCATCAACTTATCCACGCTCTTTGACATGATTCCATCCGGAAAATAGGACGCCTAAGTAGGTCGCCTGTCGAAAAACGAGGTTCAAATTAGGGGCCAGTTCTGACCCGACAGTTCCCACTCCTGACTTTTTGCTTACACCATCAGTTGTACTTCGCCAATACGAGTACGAACGTTGGTTACAAGAAACGTCGGTCCATCATCTGGCGCCCATTTATGTCGCGTGCGAGCCCGAATTGTCCATATCACAAGGAGTCACAGATGACGAGGGTAGATTCAAGAATGCCACTCATACTAACCGACTCTAATGACGCGTCGGTTCGCAGTGAAATGTTTGCGCGTTTGAGTGGTGCCCGATAAGGCTAGGGAAGTAAGGAGAGTAGACCCAACTCAACTACCCAACCATCAAGCCGAACATGCCAGTAAATCACTACTCCATCGGGTAGCAAGAATGAGCACAGCAAGGTTGTCCCATTTCCCTCCCGCTTTTCAACAGACTGTGATCTACACAATGATGTTGCCGAAAAAGATGTGGAAATGCTTGGAAACAAGCATAAACTTCGACCAAGCACACGGTAACCCTTTGCTTAGTGACAATGTAGAGGCGGTTTAAAAAGTAAACCGCAATGAGGCTGAGATATCCCAATATCAGTGTTTTATGTAGTCTGCTGTCAGCGTTCTCAAACACAACAGCAAAATTAACAGTTCGTGGTTGCTACATTGAAAAAAGCATGGATTCGCAACCGATAACCGGGTAAAGGAAGTGCGGTTTTCGCTGGCTGAGTCGTATAGTCCATGCAATGACGCATCCTAAGTCGTACCACAAGAAGCACAATGACGTTGCTGAAGCCTAGAAGAAAGTGCCGAACCCGAAGGGGGTGACGCAATCACAGACTGCTAGTACCCTTAAACAACGTCCGTAGGTGTCGCATGTTAGGCTGAGGGATACGTGACCATCTACACTGCTGGCTGAGGATGATTTACGGCTGCTAGTCGCAGTTATCACGGAGCTTACATACGCATGTAGGTTGACACTTGACCGTAAAGTTTCACTATTTCTGCTTCGAGAACTACTGTCAAGTTCAACGGCAGTCTGAGCCACAGTAACCAAAGGTAAGGCCAACAGCTAAAAACGATAGTGGCATATCCACTCCAAGCTTAGCCGAGCACTTTGTCTGTCTTAGAAGTTGCATTACAGCCAGCGCTGACGTTGAAGATCTCTCTGTGTATTGATTCATTGTCCGGTAATCACTTTCTAATCCGAAGTATTAGTGTGGTACCCGTCTCTGATTAACAGACAGGATCTACAACGCAACCGAGAGAGTATTACTGTTCTACGACTGTTGAACCTGGCCAGACCACATTGATGAGTTCCGCATATTAGCCGTTTCTGATGACCGTCATTTGTGGGGTCCGTATACAGTGACCGCAACACGTAAAGGATTACGTACGCCGTGTGCTGGGGACAGATGTCTCCCTTTACATGGTGTACCGTGTTGGCAATTAGGCCGGCTCAAACGCGGTTTATGTATCGGTCCTCAACACTTGCCACATAGCGTTCTGTTTGCGCTCCGCGGGCGTGGCTGGATGGAACAGGACGGTGGGTAGACTATGACTTCGTGTACGGGGCTTCTCAAAGGGGGGTAAAAAGAGGCAGAATGTCACAGGCTAAAGAAGTCGAAGGGTTCGGCTGCAGTCAATTGTGTGAATGATGTCTGTTATCGCGACAATCAGCCAGCGTTGCACGAACGATTAAGGGGCCTAGATAATCAATTACTCACAACTTACTTTCACTTTGTGATACGCCAACATTTAACTTAGATCCTGGCTGCGATAACTGACTACCAGTGACCACTTCGTACGTGGTATCCTATCTATAAAAAAGCACGGCCAAGTCTGCTAATGGTTCAAGTTAGTTGACTATGACGTCAACCTCATAAAACTTGACAATTGTACAAACACCATTTAGGATCATTATCATCATCATAGACAGCAATACATCAGTGGTTCACACTAATGCTCAACTTCACACAACCATGAAGAAAAAGCAAACCCCATATCGGAAGAGAAGGAAAAAAGAAGGGGACGGGAAGGGACCTAACTACTGAAAATAACTGTCTATATTCAAACATTCAGCATCAAGGTGCCTACACCCTGCAAACAAACAACCGAGCTGCAAGTGAGAGTAAGACGTCATCAGCGAGACAGCTTCCCTACGGCTTTCACTGCCCCGCGTCATTAAATGCACTCACTTCACAGATAACTCGGACAAACAACGACAAACTTCACACCACTGAGCTTGATTAGCCGCCATCTCACCTAGAGTCTCCAGCCACCGACTCTTTGAGTCGGTGAGAGACGAACTGGGAGACAAACTCGATTTAGAGTGGCCAACCCCTTCGTGAACGACTTCATTTCCCTACGCCAAGTCATTATCTGACCACCTCGCACCTTATACCAGTCGGTCGCAGTATCAGCAAACAGTGCTCGATGTGGAAGACGACTAGCTGGCATCCTTAATACGTGACCTAACCATCTAAGCCTGTGCAAGCGTAGAGACTGGATAAAAGAACTCGTTTGATAATCACTACCAAACACCCGCTTCCTAACCTCCTCGTTACTTACACGCTGGTGCCACCCGATACGGGCGATTGAACGCAGACATCGGTGATCAAGTACTNTAGCCCAAAAAGCCATCGAGATGCGCAAGCCGTCACACCACGTCGACGTTCAGTCTCACCGTGCCGTGTTGAATGTTTGAGTATAGACGTAGCTAATCTTAGTAGTTACGTGCCTCTCCTGTGCAGGGTTTGCTTTGTGACTTCTTTATGGTTGTGTAGCAGTTAGGCATCAGCGTGAACCACTGACGTATTGCTGCTGCTAATGATTAAGATCTTCAATCAAACGTAATAAGCTTATGATGGTTTTACTGCGCAAAATGATTTGTGCTGGAAGCCGCTAATGTGTGCTCAAGTGTCACACTGTGTGCCGCTACATGAAAATCTAATGGTCACGGAATACACTTGCAATTTTAGGAATGATTAGCTTATCACAAGCAAGCTGTAGTCACAGGAAGCGTGTCAGCAAGTGCTAGTTGTCTGATAAAACGGTGACGGCCGGAAAGCTATTATCGTTGCTTCGGAGACTCCTTCACCGTCAACCAACAGATTTTGATGGGGTTAACAGCTAAATGAATGAACAACACAATGGGCGCAGAAGGAAGTCTCTGTGCGATGAAGAGACTGAACAACTAACAGTCTGGGTTCGTGAAGATGTGTCTGTCTGTCTGGAGCTTCCGCGACTGCGGATGAAAGCAGAATGCGGAGAATACCATAAGTAACAACTTGGACGGACGATTGATGACGGTCAACAAAACTCAGTTAATTCCGAAGGTCACACGTAACGAAGCAGATAAAGAAGACTGTTCGTTTAAAATGTATAGCGGCAGGAAAATACAGTGATGAGTGCCAGAATATTTAACAATTTTGACTCGGTCGTCTAACTTCAATCCGTTTTGCAATTGCACCTGCACAGTAGTACGGGAACAAAAGGCACGTACAATTTTTGTTACGATCTAGGTAGCACTTTCAGACTATCGATACCACAGCACAGCCAGTTCTGTCAACGCATCTTACAAAACGTAGCTCATATGTCAAAACACCCAGTTAGGTCTGGCTCCGAACAATACCTAATAGTCTGGTGGACCCCGAGGGATTTGGCGACTGTCTAAAACAATGCACTCCGCCACATAGATCTCGGAAACGAATTCGAACGTCCGGGATGAAATTGTGGAAAGCTTTTACGACTGACAACAATACCGCCGATTGCAGCTTATCCGTTACCAGTTGTACTGCATCTTTAGTGTCATAGCCAGGAGATCGCTATGCCATCCATGTGAGGTGGTTTGCCCAGTCTTATTCTCCTATGCTGTAAGGAACGTGCAGTGGGTTGCCACCTGTCCAGGTTTAGTCCTGCCTCCAGTTGTCGCGATATGCATCAGGCTGTTTCTACAAGAGAAGGGCTCGCCCGACTCATCTGACCATTTGGACGACAACGGTAGGCAATATCCATCACTGATGCATTGGAAGACAAGTGACCGGTTTATCAGAAAGGTTGGGCACTTGGAACACATTGTCACCCGCTTGTCTGTGCTGTGCATCGGATGGACACATCTTTATGCCGTGCTCACTGCACTGGTCCAAAGCAATGCACATATACACTAGGTGGTGTAGTCTGGTGCCCAGGCCGGACTCGAAATCGGGTGCAAGCGAATTAGTTTTGTTTACTGTCCGCTTCTTAGGAGCTAACCAATCGCTACGTCCATCCGTTCACTCAAGCGCACAATAGTCATACGGTCATTCTTTGTCACTGAACCATATGAAGTCAAGTCTCCCAAACCTCTTCAGATATTAAATTTGTAAACCACCAACGGTAAAATGACGATGGACCATCTTTAAAAGGAAAAGATACAGATCCGAGTTTAGGAAAAGTTTGTCTGGAAGGTCTCGGCAACCATGAACAAATCTAGGCAGTGTTTACTTTGAACCAACGAAATTCTTGACTGCCCACCGGCAAATTAATCACAACTGACTTAGAAAAACAAGCCAGTCTGCTAGCTATGAGAAGGGTTTGTCTAACGTTCCAGACCAAACGAGCTTCAAAAGTTGCACAAGGTGAGGCCCATCGAGTAGTCTACATGACACATTTCAACCAGAATTTTTCGACCTTTGTGATGATGGGATTTTGTATTTACCAATATTTCCTAGAAATTTCCGGTTGTTCAGCGTTCTCTGAGCCTTTGGGACAAGGTGGAAATATTAGACAGCCCACAAAAAATCGACGGTGTCAGTGTTCTGGCCTCGGACTTATTGTGGGTGGTAATAGTCTGGGCCGGTGTTTGCGCGCGTGCATGTGGTTTTGTTGTCCACTCGGACAATAACCAGCTGTTCATACATGAGTCATTTCCTACTGACTAGGCATGTTATCGCTCAGCAAGGATGTTTGATTTTTATGTTGATTCATGCATTTGTGTTCACTTTGCGCCCACGTTTGTATGTGACAGGTCCTCTGCTTGGTCTAGTCATTGGAAAACGCGAGCTAATTCATTAACTGCCTTTTGGAACTACGGAATACAACAGTCAAGTTGATTGATTTCGGGGGACATTGAGTCGGTCCATCATGACTCATCATGAAATTGAAGAAAATCATCGAATACCGCAGTTGGCATTCAGTTTGATTCCGTGAGCCGCAAGGCGTTGTGAACGGTGCTCGTTAAGTTTACATATCCAGGTAAGCTCGTCAGTTCCAACAAAATGCTCTACGTGGGTGTGCAGGTGAAGATACAATGTGTGGATCTACCTCTGACGATTTTGACATTGTCACTGGTGTGAGGCAGGGTTGTCTTGATGTAACGAAGAAGGCGTCCAATAAAGCACAATCTTTCTGTCCAACACGCTGGTTACCGTGCTACGCGCGCGCTCACGTTTATTAGTCATCATTCCGGACCACAAGAGCCCCGATGTCCGCCCACACGCCGTGCATACTTCGACCCGGTTTACGTGTGTCCAAAGCTTCTTGTTAATGCCATTCCTCGTTCGTCGGGCGATGGCTCATCGGTCGCTCTGGCTGTATTCTACGACCACGTCGAGACAGTCCCTCGGATGTTAGAATAATCATGCCCCCGATCTGGTTATTCTTCCCATTTAGCCTGCTATGGCTCGCCCGTTGGTCCGATCCAGTTGAGCGATGGTTCATTCGGTAGCCCCTGTCGTCCCCGATCCACTCGCTGTGGGCTTTTAGACGTAACTTGCTGTGCCGTCGATGTATTCCGTTGAAAACCCACCACATTAGTACTAGCCCTATTTGGTTTACTTTTGGTTGCCACGGTAATAGTCTCCTTTTAGGACTCTGGGGAGCACGGAATTGAAGTGGAATACCGGACTGATGGGCACCTGCTGAATATCTGGCGTTTCGGCGTCCCAACCCGGTCACACACCTCAACGACGCGCATGCCTGTTCGCAGATGACAGCGCACTACTGGCACACAGTGGGGAAGAACTGCAACGCCTGACGGGGGCCTTTGAGCCCGCGGCATCCAAGTTTGGAATGGATATCAATAAAGGTAAGACCTTTTCTTTCTTTGGGCTTTCTCCGGGTCTGACAAACCACAGTCTCCTGGTCTTCCAGGTTGGGGGTTGGAAGACGGTTGGCATCTCTTCCTGAAAAACGCACCATTTCTGGTACACCGCCACCCACCCGCTGCCTTGCGGTACAGGCTTTTGAGCCAAAGGCTTTGGTTGAGAACCCTAATCGTTCTCCTGTCTAGGTCTGGGCGTCCTGGCAGTATCTCAGCCCACACACAACCATGAATACTCACAACACAAACA